>JBBPBX010009369.1:20651-53342 GCA_038048925.1 Garcialebias charrua
AAAAGCTTCTTTTTTGTTTTTCTTTCCTTCAAAAATATTAAATAATTGTCTTGTTTGGTGAATCCGTCTCATGTGGCAATGTCTCGTTACACATCTACCAAGGAATAAGTTTAGTATCTTTGACTGTCTAGTCAAAAGCATAAATCCCTCAGTACAGAATCCATTCACTGTTTAAGTAAAACCTGACAGGAAACACACAAACTACTGTACAGTACTGTATTTAAATTATTCAGGTCTTAAAACTTCATTTTATTGAGCCACGTGCTGATGTAATTTATTCTGACTACAGCCATTATAACAAAAGTAATCATTTACGTAAGCAATAAAATATATAAGTTTACATGTGCTGCACAATGTTGACTGCATTTTCTTCCTTCACAAGTCTCCATGTACTCCCCCGAGCCCAGTGAAGATTATTGCCAACAACGACTGCTCAGATTAAGTCAGAACAGACGTCCATTTTCATGACAATTCCTCCAGGTATGTAAAAATGCACCACAACTCAATAAACGAGGTTACAAAGTAATTAACTGTGTTTTTCCACACTATTTATAGCTCTTTGCTTAAAAGATTCTGGGATAAACAAATAGTGTTGCTGTAGCGTGTTTGATTTGAGTATCCGTCTGATGGCTGGCGTGCTCAAATTTGCTGGTGTTAAGATTTTTCCAGCTAAATCAAACAGAATATTTAATACAGCCGGAGGCTATCCCAAAGATGTACCAGCCCACTTTAGACGAGTTGTGCAGTGGAATGCCTGTAAATAATGAATGCTCTTCACCGAGCCTTCATTGTCACACACAGATGTAAGCGAAAAGCGTGGAGACAGAAGACAGTGTTTGAGCTGGAGAAAGCTGAAAGGCTGCAACATAAAAGAGACTCCGGGGCAATCATCTTACCGGGAGAGAAGGGAGCAGTTGTTGTGACCCTGGGAACTGTGAATGAGTAGAACAAGACTTAACTGTGAATGAGTAGAACAAGACTTAGAGGTCAGAGTCCGCCAAAACCCAACAAGCACACACTCACAGGTTTTTATTTATTTATTAAAGAGGATTAATCATCCCCCATTTCTCTGAAGGTGATGACACAAAGCAAAACCCTTTAATATTAACCTATTTGAAACATCAGTACAAAACATATCCCCAGTTTTACATAACTAAAGAGCAAAATGTTGCTCCTTCAAACCTGCAGCAAAGCAAAACCATGCATACGGCTTTAGAAAATCAATTTGAAACCATATTTTAATGAAAACAGCAGCTATGCTTTATTTTAACCATGCATATTGCAGAAATAATTTCAACTTCAATCACTGCCATTCTATGTATAAATCTAGATATCTATCAGAACCTATTGCATCATTTTAGTGAGTCCCAAACCACAATAAGTTGATATTCCAGAAGCATTTCTTTTGAAATAAAAAGGTAATGATAAAGTTAAAGTGCCTGTTCACTAGACGAAGAGCTGCAGAGCTGAAATGTGATGTTCTCTGATTTTTAGCTGCGATGGATTATTCAACTGAAGTCTTAATTACGGTAATTACCACAAGGAATGTAGGAAGATGCACAGTTTAATAAACTCAGTGAAATAAAATAAAAAATACATAAAAGGAAATATAAAAATAAATATGCAGGAGTATTCTTCCTCTAATTCGCTCTAAAAAATGACTTCACTGTGATGTAATAATCACATTCATGCCAAACGTGGTCAGAAGTTTGAGTTTTTCTTCAGACATCATTAATAAAAGTTGATGTATCCAAGTGTTCATACTTTGAGTCCAACAGGTAAATGAAACATTTATAATGCCCCGATTAGTTCTACAAAGTTTTAGCCGAATACTTGCACAAAATTATGGTTATACAATTATTTTTTTCTGTTTGGTGCCATAATGCGCCCACCCAATGAAATCCCACAGCTTTAGAAATGGAGGAACGTTTAATCCCTAGATCTATTTTTAATCTTATTCGTGTAATTAGACTAAATGGAAAACATTGTACTCAGTGTTCTTTCAATTAATTAATCAGATTCATTTAAATTTATTCATTCATTTTTTTTCCTTGTGCATCAGTAAACACTGTTGTTTTCCCTTTGTCTGTGGGGTTTCTCCTTAATGAAACAAAGGGGTGTAGAGGGGAAATTTACATCAATATATTAACTGCTATTAGAGACATCAACCACCTGATCACCAATTAATTAATCAAAGATGGCAGAGCCAAAATGATTTGGGTCTAAATATACAGTACAGAGAACATGTTTTCTTGCATTTTCCCTCCATATTTTCCTTTAAATGCAATAATAACACCAAGAATCCAACGATTTGCCAATCAAAAAAACTGCATAGATGATTTAACTGAAACAAGAGTCTTGCATTAAAATGCAGGCTGCAAAAATTATTTAATCGAAAAAACAACAACAAAAAAACAGAAACTTATTTGAGGCTTCAGTTCAAGAAGCCGTTAAAAGTTTTATTACTGACGCATCCAGAGAGAAAACGTAACACTCCTCTGCTTAACAGCAATACTTTTCAACAGTGGTGGGAACAGTTCCCCTAATCCACTAACAGCTAATAACGGAACAACTTTTTCGTTTAACGGATTATCGTTTTCTCTTATTTTGGCAACCGTTGGCAGAATTATCTACCACGAAATAAGGTTTGGATAACTTTAAGTCCACTATCACAAGCTTGTTCGTGTCTGCAGTGGGCGTGTCTTGAAGAGTCCATTAGGCAAGCTATTGGCTGACTATGTGTACATGTGACAAGGCGTGATTGGTCAACACAGCTTCAACTGGAAGGAGACGAAAACGCGTAACGCAGACCGAGTGACCACCATCTTAACAGTTAGCGGTTTAGCGTTAGTGAAGCAATTTTTTTTTGGTTAGCGAAGTATGGGTTAGCAAAGCTAACTTTTTGGCTAGCTGTGCCCACCACCAGTTTTAAATTGACTACAACTTTTTAAAGACAGATTTAAAAAAAATTCAAACTGCTGAAGTTGTGACCTCACCGACAACCAGCAATGTTCCACAGATACCAAAACTTGAATTAAATGAGTAAAGAGAGTTTTTAAAAAATCTGGAATGTAGGGGTGCAGGGAAAAAAAATCAATTTTTTAAAGAATCTAGATTCTTAGTCCTGGCGATTCAGAATCGATTCTAAAAGCCCCAAAATCGATTTTTTTTTTTTTTTTACTGAAGTCTGTATATTATTTTGAGTTAAAGGTTAATGCACTATGGTAGGCTGAAGTCTGTTTACTTTTGTATTTATATATTTTGAATTATTTGTTTGTGATGGACTGGAGACCTGTCCAGGTGTCCCCCGCCTCTCACACAGTGATGGCTGGACATGGACACCAGTGACCCCCGTGACTCTTAAAGGAAGAAGTGGGTAAAGATGATGGATGGATGAATTATTTGTTCCTAGATTTTTATTTTTATTGTTTTAGAGAAATCCAGGCAACTAAGCTAACCTAATACTGGTTATTTAAGTTACAGAATTTAATGCATTCCTGTATAATTTGTTCTTATTTTTGGTATACAGTAAATATCAAACGATGCAAAAAATTTGATGCAATAAGGAACCTAAAATTATTGTTTTAAATAAATGTTCCATTTGTTTCCATTGTTGTTTATTCTTTTCGGCTTGTCAGTTACAAAACTAAATTTATGACCATTTTAATAGAAAAATCGTTTCTGAATCAAAAATCGTTTCTGAATCGAAAAATCGATTTTGAATCGAATCGTGACACCAAAAATCGGAATCGAATCGATTCTCCAGACACAGAGATTCGCACCCCTATTCAAAACATCAATTTTCAAAATTAGTGTCTACGGACATGTTAATGATCTAAAACGTGCACACACTTTAGCCCATATTAACAGTTTAATAAGGGGAAAAAAACCAGATTCTTACTGGCTTTGATCCTGAAAGCCTTGACTTCAGTGCCCATGTCGTTGGAAGCGTTGCACAGAGCGCTGACGTCCGAGGTGACTTTGACCGACACCATGCTGCGACTCATGTGATCGTTCTCTTTGCTCAACACTTCCTGCCAGTTCTACAGAAGAAAAAAAGACACTTATTTCATGCACATTTATTTGTCTAGAACACTAAAACACAGCAAAACTACTGCAGCAGCTTCCAGAGCATACAAGCACATTTTGGAATCAAACAATTAATTTTAATTCTTCACTATTTCTGTCCTAAAGTAAAACTGATCAGTAGAGCCTGAAAATATAAATTCATGGATCTAATTTAGTCAAGCATTAATGTGCAACCATTGTTTTTTTTTTCTGTGATGTTGAGATGCAATTAAAAACAACTTTTTAAAAACAAAAGAAAAATACACATTGTGTTTGTTTCCTAATCAAAACTTTGTTTATAATTTTACTAACTAAATTGTGTCAAACTGATGAATGGATTCTACTTTTTTGCAAATTCTCCATCTTGTTTCATTCAGTACTTTTAACAGAACAAACTCAGCTGAGTCTGAGTCTAATCATCTGATTATGTATCAAAGTTTAGGATCATACACGTAAAAATGTATACATTTTTAATGACATTCATCTAAAATATGACAAAAAGTTTAAATAAATAACACTGTAAAAAACTCACACAGTCGAAGAAAAATAACTGTTTTTGCTGCAAGTCTATCTCTTTAGAAATGTTAATTAAAATAAATTCCTACATTGTTAACCATGACTACAAGAAATGCAGGATCTAAATCAGGGGTGTCAAAATCTGTTGCACATGGGGCAAAATTTAAAATGTGTTCATAGCCACAGTTCAATCTCAGTTAATATTTATTGGGAAAAATATATAAAAATCCAAGATTTTAGAAAATGTCAAATTATTCAGATGCAATACAGATTACTTTTCCCATCGACATTTTATGTAAAATTTAAATGAAGATAATTTTATTTATTTAAAAGGTTACATTTGTTTGCATGACTCAACTTTTTTGGTTTATATTTTTTAGTTTCAGACTTTAACACGATCCATTAAATCACTAAAAATGTACTAAAAATTTGACTTTAATACAAAAAGAGAATACAGGAAAAAACTGGTGCGATCAGTTTTATTTGACGTTCTCTTTTGCTCTCTCCACCTCAAAAATCAAAGATTACTGAATATTTAAAACGTATTTTTCTTGGCTTCAAAGTTTGGATAACTGCCACAAGAAGTCCACTCAGTACACTCAAATTTCTTAAGCAAAAGGAAAAGTGATGGACTCAGTTATTCACAGGTTGGTGGGCCAAATCAAAACCTTTATAATTATATATCCTGGGCCAGATAAAACATAAACAAGGGCCAGATTTGGCCCATGTGGCTTATAAGTTTGACACGTGCTCAAAAGGACAGAGTAAACTCGTGCTGTGACTCAGACCTGGCTGCCGATGATGTTCCAGGAGATGCTGGGTGTTGGATGACCTTTAGCCTCGCAGCTCAGGTTCACCATCCTGCCAGCCATCTCCTCCAGCTGCACCTCCTCCTCCTCCTCACCCACCAGCTGGGGACCACCTAGAAGACAGCAGTCGCATTAAAAGTTTATACTTTTGTAAAATGAATGTTAAAGATCTCTGTACTTTTATACAGAGGATTCACGTCAGACTTTCACCACCTTCCTTAAAACTAGTTTTTACAGTTTTTTTCTGTTCAACTGTCCTGCCCTGATATTCCATGTTAAAAGTCCCATGTTTGCTTAAAAAGAGTTTAAACTCCCTACCGTTACATTTCTAGATAAAGATAAATGACACAAGCTCTGCTCAAAAAGGAAATCCAACACCTGACAGTCACATACCGCAACTGGTGCAATTGTAAAAGTCTGAAGACAATCAGTTTTGAGAAAATACTCCACAGCAAGTGAACCCTCTGTTAATAAAGTTTACAAAACCATAAGGGTTGAAATACTTTGACTAGAGCTACATTGTGAAGGAATGATGCGTAGCTTGGTTGTAACTCTTCAGGGACCAACCAAAAGTGATCCAAGGAAGGAAAACCGTCAACGGGGTCACAGGCGGCCAACGCTCACTGACAATTGGAAGCTGGCTGAAAATTGTTCCAAAAAACTATCTTAAAACAAAAAGTGTCTAGCATATGTTTGTTGTATGCAGGGCTGCAGACAGATCAGGGTGTCCATTAAAAGAAAACTTGGTGGAGCTCACTGACCTTGGACTATGATGTGAACAAAGCCTCTGGTGTGCAGGCTGGGCAGGCTGGGGACGGTCACCTTACAAACGTACTCTCCGCTCGTTTCATAGGTGGCATCCTGCAGGTGGAGCGTGTTACCGTGACCCACCTGCTTCCCGTCCTAAAAACAACCCACAGAAAACACGATAACGCTGAGTTGAAGGTGGCAGCAAGGAGAAAAGTCAGTGATTTCATACGCTCACTTTTAAACAAGAGAGAAGTATCTCTCTTCTCACTTGAAATTCTGATCTGACGAGCTTCCTTGACATTTGTCAGAAATTCGTGTGTACCTTTGGGGGAATTTCTTACAGCATTGACATCTGGCAACAATATGTTCACTGTTAGGTTACTGCCGTAATTTCTGGACTATAAGCTACAACTTTTTTCACAGGTTTTGAACACCACAACTTATACAACGCAGCAGCTAATTTAAGGACTTTTTTTTGACGAGCTAACAAGCTTCATGCCACCAAAACATGCAGCCTTGTCACACCTAGGTGCTCACATAGCTGTCCAATACACGTCTTGACCAATGAAATTACCGAACAGGTCACAGTGGACCAATGAAACTTGGGTTTCACTGGTCCACTGGGGAGGCGAAGGCCTCCCATTCTCTCCTCCCCTCCCCGTTGTGCCCCCAGCGAGGGGGAAAACGTGATGAAGAGGACAGCACAAGCTCATGAGTGCAGTGCACAGCGTATATGTGTCTGTGGTGAACAGGAGGAAGATGAAGCTATTGATCTATGACTTCCTGATAGGCTACTGTATCTTATACGTATAGGGGTTGAATGGCTACATATTTTTTAAAGTTGACATTAAAGCTTCAGTATGTAGCTTTTTTTATGAACATATTTCTTCACTCTGTCACTACCTCCTGACAGACTGATGTTAGCCAGGTAATCTCTGAAAAAAAATTAAAAAAAATATTGTCCCCTTGCTTCTCCAGGTGGTAAATAAGCATTTCTAAAAAGAAAAGGTGACCCGCCATTTTCCAGCCAATAAAAACAGAGTTTGTAACCAGCCAATAAAAACAGAGCTTGAATTTGAATCAGCCAATAAAAACAGAGCTTGAATTTGAAATTCAACAGACCACAAGGGGGCAGAGCCACATATGGCTCTGAGGGGGAGGGATCAGAATGCTTTGCCTGTTGAAAATATTTCTAAGTTCTGCAGTTCTACAGAAACTGCATACTGAACCTTTAACATAATAAAAGTCGAGTAGTTGATGATGTCATAGGATCTCAAGATGCAATTTTTTTTTTATAAATAAATAAAATCGCAAAAAAAAGTAATTTGTTATTTACAAAAAAACTGCAAATAAGTCCCAGGAAAACCAAAATTAGTAGTTATTATTATATTAAGCTGCAGAAGTGAAAGAAACGTGCAGCACGTGAAAAACAAAACTTAAAAACAGTGGGGCGGTCGACCACCCTGCACCACCTCAGGCGGTGGTGAGCATTAGGTTTAGTTTTAGAGATTAATATTTTTATAGTTTTTTTAATAGGTTTAGAGATTAATATATTTTTTTCTTTTTGTTTGTGAAACAAGGTCAGAAGAAGCTGGTTCTGGTTTGGTCGATTGGACCCGGTGTTACACCATATTCTGTGACCTGCAATAGAGCATACAACACCATCCCCTACAATCACAATATATGGCGGTCACAGAATATGGTGCAACACCGATTCGCAACGAACTCCAAACAGTCAGGAAGTTTATGCATTTTCTGTTTCCTTACATTAGTTGAACCGGAATAGTTATCTTTAGTGAAATATTTTTATACTTTTGATGCATTTCTACCTGCTTGCCAAGACTGGGCCTGCTCCGCGCCATCCATCTGCTTATAGGAATCCATTTTGTAGAGTCCGCACCCGGTGCGGTTCACGTGACATGTGACGCAATGACGTAACTGCAATGTAATGACTTAACTGCGAATACTAAACGTAAAATTTAAAATCTTGTGAGATGTCCTAGGAATCGACGTGTCGCTTACTCGAGTACCGTAGTCTGTTAAAGCCCTAAATATATATTATTTTTAACCAGCCCCGTCACAAGTGCTGTTCAGAAAAAAACATTTAGATAAGATTTACATACGTATTTGTGTATGTTATCAGTATGTATTTAATTAAAAGTTTTTAAAAAATCTATGTGAAAATATCTCATGTTTCACACGTTTATGTGGCTTAAACACAAGTGCAGCCTATATGTGTATTTTTTTTTCAATTTAGTGGGCGTGGCTTATATTCAGGTGCGCTCAATAGTCCAGAAATTACGGTAATGATCAAGTAGATGCAAAACCAATATGCAAAATGAATGCTGCAACACTGAGGACAATTTTCTTTGCTGGATCGTTTTACTGAATGCTTCTACTCTTCTCTAAATAAAAGTAGTTTATTAAAAAGCAGGAATCGCGGTCAAATGAGCAGATAAGAAGCCAACTTCTGCTGCACAGGGCATCCTCTAAATATTTAATCAAAACTCTGTTAGGAACTCCTAATTTGATGTGAATAAATGAAGTGGTTTATGTTTTGGCTTCTCAAAAATGTTGGTCAGGCCTTGGGTTTAAAGAAGAAAATCTATGATAACGAGTTGAAGTTATGCACTCATGAATATTCTAATACCGTACTCAACTGTTGTGCATTTGTTAGCTTATGTCAGCATAGATATGTCAGAGTGAGGCTTGATTTGTTATTAAAACAGAAAATATCCATAAAAACCTTAAGGTGCCTCTACAACAAGCCACAGCTCACGATAACATTAACAGTGTAATGCTGTAACTTTACGCTGTAAACAAGAGAAGAAGCCTCGGGGCAAATTTAAACTAATAATTACCGTATTTTTCAGAGTACAGGTATTCCCCGATTTACGAGCGAGATCCGTTACAACGAGGCGCTCGTAAACCGGAAATCTCGTAATTTGGAACGGTTGCCATGTCTCTCGTAAGTCCGGAATTTCGCTCGTAAATTGGAACGGTTTCGCTAGCGCGACTACAAACACTCGTTTTTCATCAAAAAACTGCTTATGAGTGCATAAAAATGATCGGAAACGTGTGTCCATATGTTTAGCTAACTAACTGTGGTGAAAAAACACATGAAAACTCAGTATTTTTTGCGTTTTTTCCAAAAATTCGCCAGCTCGTAAGTCTGGAACCTCGCAGATCAGAGCGCTCGTAATTCGGGGACTACCTGTATAGGTCGCACCGGACTATAGGTCGCATTGTCCAATTATTACCAATAGATTGGAAAAATCCCTAGATAGGTCGCACAGGAGTATAGGTCGCACCTACGTTTAGCTCTGCTGCAAATGTCTGCCACAGGAGCGCACAGCAAGGCTTTTAAGAAGATTAACACTTAAAAACAATTATTTGTTTGATAAAAATTATAGCAAATATGTGTCTGAGCTGAACTTTTCCTTAATAAATGAACGTAATTGTGAAATGAGCTGGATTTAAAAATTTGTTTCGCCGAAAGTGATAAAAAGCCATATATAGGTCGCACCTGAGTATAGGTCGCAGGCCATGAAAAAATGATAAAAAGGTGCGACCTATACTCCGAAAAATACGGTATTCTTAAAGAAATAAATTAGATAAAAGTCTGCCTCTAAGACAATCTTTCTTTAGACAAGGTGCTTCCTGTATATCAGAGATTTAACAAAAAAACATCACAATTCATGATTAAACACACTACATACTGTATTTAGATTTTTATGTCTTTTCATTATCTACCTTGTGCCAGACTACTGATGTTGGGAGAGAGGACAGAGCATTGCAGGTTGCAACCAGATCTTCTCCTTTAAGCATAATTTCGGAGTCTTTGGGCACGACAACTGCTGGGTCCAAATCTGACACGTCCCAAAACAAGAGAGAGGACAAACATCGGCATGAGGCTGAGAATTCATTTAATAGTTGATGTTACATTTTCTGCTTAAATAGCTCATCTGCTTCTGTTTTAAGTAAGAAAATATACATTTATAACTAGAAATCTGCACTCAGTCCAGCAATACAGCTTGAATTTCCTTCACAGAGTTTTGTTAGACCTCATTCAAATAAACTTAAAGCATTCCAACAGCGGTCCAGTTTTTTATTCTCTGTGTTTATTCTGGAAACGTTTGTTTTACCGGTGTGTGTGTCGTTTCTTACAGTGCACGGTGAGCTGCATTTCTCCTTTGACCTCAGCGTGGCCGACGGCGTCCAGAGGTCGACACTGATAGATGCCGCTGTCTTTTCGTGAAACAGAAGGCAGAATCAAGACGTCACCGCTGCTCTCCAACTCCATATGTGGCTCCTGCAACAGAAACGTAGAAACTTAAACTTTGTTTACATTAAATCTAAAACGGGGAGAAACTAATACAGTACGTGCTTTGTGTGTCTTGGATCGGACGTTGTTTAAAAATTAATGAATTAAATTAGTTGAACTGTACATAACTGGGTTCAAACTGGACTCGTTACCTTGTATACATTTCTTGACATAATTTTTTGCTGGTGGTTCAGTTTGAACAGAATATGATGTAATAGTGATGCTCTAACCTGTACTGCATTTCAAAAAGGCATAAAAAATTAAGCATGGATATCCAAGTCTTTTGCACTGAATAGTTAATATGATTTCCATGTTTGCTTTGTAAGATGTGGCAGAAAGAGCTGTTGTTTGCAGAGTACAGTATTTAATTAGCTCAGTAAAGCAATCTTTGGATTACATTCTGTAAGTAGTCTTGCACACGTCTAATTTCATGTACAAGTAGCAAACTTTACAAACTATATATATTTGACAACCTACAATTAAAATATATTATCTAATAAGAGGTTACATTTTTATTCTTAATTCTTATGGCTTGGTTTGACTTTCAAGTGGCTTCATTTTAGGACTGGAATCCTAACTTACCAGTCTGAAAGATAAAATACAAAATACAGTACATGACGTTAAAATGTTGAGCTAAATATTTGTTGTAGTACAGAAATACTGAATATTTTAGTTAAAGCTAAAATATTAAACATGTTATAGAAGGGGAAAAAATCTTGTTTGTGTGGATTTAAGATACCCTGACACCAAACACTTTAATCGCTTAAATCTTTCTCCGCAATAGCACAAAATCAAATATAAATGTCTTGAAAAAAATTATCCAAACGTAATATTTTTCATTGATTGATCGTTAAGTGTTCTTGATCAACAAAAAGGTACAAAGGAAATTCAAACAAAATGCATTTTCATATTCTTTTTTTTTTCCCAGCAAAGAATTGTATCTACCGTATTTTCTGGCGTAGAAGTCTTTTTTTTTTGCATAGATTTGTCAGTCCTGTGACTTATACGCCGAAGCGACTTAAATAATACAGTACATTTTTTCCCCATATTTATAACGCAATTTTTGAATGATGCTCTAAATTTCTAAGAACGGACGGTGCCCGGGCTAAAGCTGTTTCGACCATTAAAGTGCATTTATTAAGGACAACTTAACTGAGACACACCTTTGCTATAAAGTCAAGCAAACAAATTATTGTTTTTAAGGCCCTGTACACACGTAGCCTGGTGTTTGAAAAACGAATATTTGCTCCAAAAAAATATCTCTGTCCATACATGTTCGAATTTTTAAAATGTTTGTCTACATCTCCCGTTTTTTTCACCACAAAGCGGTGTAAAGAATATGCTGAACCCATAGGTGGCAGTGTAGTGCAGTCCCAACCCTTCAACTCAGCCGCGACTTCCTGTTATTTATTTATTTATTTTCTTTAGTTTGGGTGGACAGACCGTGAGGTTGGACTACTATTAAATACCGTGTTGGAGTACAAAATTAATAAAACGCAGGAAAATGTCGACTGGGAATCATGTCAGAGCAGGTATGTTGACTTTTTAGCGCTTTTTTTTAGAGCATTATGTGACGTGAGCGCCGCTCCAGCTGGAGGCGGTGGAGCAGAAAACTCCGTTCTGAAAGTCCACACACAAACTCGAAAGCGGAGAGTTCTCAAATCTTCACTTTGGCCGGAGTTTTGTTATTATTTGTTTATAGTTGATGAAAGGCCAAACCGCATGATAAACTGTTCGGTTTTACTGATAAACGGCTACGTGTGTACAGGGCCTAAGTGTTAATCTTGTTAAATTTTTAAGAACTGAAACAGCGAGTCCTCTGTGCGCTCACTTCACTCAGCTGGTGCAGGCGGAGGAATGCTGGAGAGCTAGCGGCTCTGGTCGCGATGGATGGATGGATGGATGGATGTGTAGTGGACATGACCTTGTCCACTTTTAAGACACCTGTGTACTTTTGAACTGTCCAGTGATGACCTTTACTGACCTCTCAGTAAAGCAGGACATTTAACACAATTATTCCATTAGTTATAATCTGAGGACATATAGTCACTAAAAGAGACTATTTCTATATCTTGATTTTATTCTAATGTAATCAAGAATAACTTTTGTCATTCTCATGATGGTGCTTTTAAGCTGTGTTATTCTGTGAGAGTTAAACTGTGTCCACTGCTGTGTTAAAGGGAAATATCGGGTCACAGAGACCCGACTGTTCTGTTTAGAAATAAGAAGACAGTTTAATCAGTTGTTTTTCATTGAACAAGGCTCCAGCTTTCTCTGTCTGTTCCTAAACAAATCTCCCTCTGCTGCTGCTTGTTAACCTTGGGTTTGATAAGACAAATGAACTCCTCGACTGGTCCTTCCTTAAGTACTAGTCTAAGCTGTGCTGAAACGCTTCAGTGAGTTGCTGGGAACTTCCAAAGAGATGTGAACTTTCCCAAGAGCTGGACACGTGTGGTCAAGAGCTAACGACCGGCGTCTTCAGCTAAGGACTGATAACAGGCTGTTATGAGTCTACTTCGAACAAGCCGAGCTCAAAAACTTTGTTTATTCCCTCCTGGAATAAGTTTATCTTGAAGTCAGAGGCCTGAAGCTGACATATTCTCTGATGACCAACGCGGAAGCCAGGAGACGTTGAAACGTAAACTAAAACCAGTTTTGGACGTGCTGGGACTAAAGGACTCTGTGCATCTGAAGGCTGGTGTCTTCCCTCTTACCGGGCGGTCGTCAAAAGGTAAAGGAGCTGTTTACAAAACGTACCTGGATTTTAGCAGAAGTCGGATGAAAAGTGTCACTCTGGTCTCATGCTCAGGATAATTTTCTTCTTAAATCTTTCCTCCTATTTCTTTTCCCTCTCAACCTAAGCTGGAAACTATATTTTTAAGCTAAAAGAGCCCACAGACTAAATATGTTAACATCCAATATTTAAGTCTGTTGTGTTAAATTTAAGTGTGCTGACGTATTTGAATTGAAAGAAAGTGAAATCATGTCAATCAAGTGTAATGGTGTTAATTTAGTTGATTTATTTTAAATAAATGATAGTGTCTCTTTGACATATCAAACTAAGTTAACGTGTCCATTGTCACTTAATGGCTCTGTTTATTTATCCATCATAAAGATCACAGAAATATTGAATAAACTGAAAAAGAAGAGAATCCGTGAAATTACTATTCAATCTGAATAAGTAAATTAAGGTAAAAAGGAGGTCAGTATTAAACTGACCCCCCCTTTAACCCCTTTACATCTGGTGGCCTCGTATCGGCTTCTAAAAGTTTATTGATAAATCTGTGGTCTCAGTCATGAACTGTAACGTCATGTTTGCATAAAAGGATCCAAGTTTTAAACTCTGAGGATAATGATTTTGGCTGGAAGTGTTCAAAGCAGGCAGATTCTGCGTGTTTTTATCATTTGAGGCTGAGGGATTGTTATTCGTTTCAACACTGCAAGCGCTGTTGGAAGCATTCAGGTGAAGTTTTGTCAGCCGTAGTCTGTGGAAGTTCTGGTTCGGTCCAGTTCACGCGGACTCCTGTACAAAGCTTTGTTTGACCGCCGAGTCAGAAGCCTGAAAGCTAATTTAACATCTACAAGATTGCTGTTGTGGTATTTTACATTTTAAAGAAGGTCGAAGCAGCATATATGTTAGAACGTTGTCGGATAGTGGTTCTGAAACCCGAATTCTGCTCCTTTAAAGTGGACGGAACCGACCTGAACGCGCTCCGAGTGAGTCCGTGTTTGTTCAAACAGCTGCAGTGCTGTGTTACTGAGCGTAACTAAGTTTGCCTGTCTAGATGTGCGCGCCGCATGTTTCAGAATTTTGGGAAGTTAAATTGTAGCGTTTGAGTTGTTTTAAGAGTCTATAAAGTTGTGGTCTGCTGTGCAAGCTAACGTTAAAAAGACGTGTCTCATGTCCGTTTATGAGCTGTGATTGGATGATACGAGTGCTGTGTGCTGTGAATCACTCTTGTAGCGAACGCTGATTCGCTGTTGTGTGCTGTCAATCACTCTTGTGGCGAACGCTGATTCGCTGTTGTGTGCTGTCAATCACGTCGCACGCCGTTGCGACCAGCCCACTTTGTCGTCATTTCCGGCACGACATTGGTCGAAGGTAAGGATCTACATTCGCCATGTATGCTTGTAGAATGAACTACTGACGCTGTGATTGATTTGTTGACGCCACGTATGTTGTAGCGAGCTCCGCCTCGCAAGCACTGAAGCTGGTGACGCGCTACGCACGCTGCGTTGGCCCGCCCATTCTTGTCGTCATTTCCTGATGCACATTGAGTGACAATCAGACGCAGTTCACACACACACGGTGAAAAGAGATTTCACAGAGCGTTTAAAAAACTCATTTTAAAGCCATCAACACTGTCTAGCAACATAAACTTGTCTCTGACAAGAAAGCGGTTCGAGCAATTATCACGTTCTTACTGAAAACTAACCCTAATAGGTTGTTTTCTTTCCATGTACTGATTTAAACTCAGTCGCTTCGTGATAACATACGCGACGCTGCCCCCTGCTGGACGTTAATAGATGAGTTTTCTCTCAACACATCATAAAGTCAGCATTTTTTATGGTGAAAATTACCAGCTTTAAAATTGTTCTGTACACAAACAAAAACTCCTGTTTATTTTAAATAAAGAATTTTTGAAAACAGAGGTACAGACGAACAATTGATGCTCATTTTAAATACTGAAGAGATTTAAAATAACACTCAAAAAAGCATCTTTTATTTAATTTTCAGATTAAATAAAAAAGAAAAGTTGATGGAGAGCAGAGCATTTCCACATTCAAAATTTTAAACAGCATTGGCATACACTGTACACTTTTGGTTAAAAATAGCATTTTTAACGTTTTTCTGTGTACGTTTACAACAGTGAGGTTAATTTGATAACGAATTTCTTTTTCGAATAACACCTGCATGTACCAGCTTGTTGATTTTTACAGACTCAAAACAAATATGGATAAACAATCAGATGAAGTTGTTCCATCCTCATCCTTGGAGGATGCTGATGGTGAGCAAACTCCAGCGCCGGTTGAGGAGAAAATCCCAGCGCAGGAGGATTCAGAGTCTGAGTCAGAGGACACAGATTGTGTTGATAATGCCTTAAAACTGCTAATGAAAACACTCGTGAAGTATGGTGAGGAGGTAGCAGCAATGGACACCCCGACTCTGGACACAGAGTTAGAAAGTCTAGCAACAGGCATAATCAAAAAAGGTGGAAAAAAGCTCAGCGCCGACCGTACTGTCAAATTGGCCTTTCTGTTGAAGACCAGACTGGACCATGAACTGTATAAGAGTGGGGACCTTGAGGATGAACTGGCTGATGAAAAAAATAAACTGGCTGATGAGAAAACTAAACACGAAGGTACCACTTCAGAGTTTGTGTCATACAAGAAAACGACAAATACAGAGATTGAACGTTTAAACAATGAAATACTGTTGCAAACACATTCATATGAAGAAAACATTCGGTCCAGAGGACAAAAATATGACGATTCTATCAGAGAGAATGAAATATTACAGCAACAGGTACAATCGATGTCTAAAGATCTACAAGAGAACAAGGAAAAAAGAGAAGAAGCCCACACCCGGTGCACAATGTTGAAAATAGAGTATGATAAATTAAAAGAACAACTAAAAGAGAGCACTCAATTCGAGGAAAATAGAAAACTCAGTGAACAGTGCACAGCGCTACAAACTGCAGTTGATTGTTTACGCAGAGAATTGACTGAAAGTAAGGTGGAACTGACCTTAACTAAAGAAAACCTCTTTAAAGAAAGGGAGAGGTGGGTGGATGTTGTGGCAAAGCATTCTCAAGGCATCACACCACCACCCCCACCACCTCCACGCGGTGATGCAGAACAGCTCACCGTACCTGTTAAGACCCGCCAGTCGGAGCAGGGACTTGCGTCCTCAACATCAACACCTGCACATGGATCACAGGTAAATGGGAATAGCAATGATGCTAAACTTTCTATTCCAATACCTGAACTCCAGAAGCTTTCTAGATACATTCAACGCTTTGAGCCAGGGCCGTTGGGTTCAATCTATACAAAGAACTACCTAGACTCTCTTGATTTCCAGCTGGGTAATTTTCCAAATGCTACTGCTGAGGATAAAATTGCGCTGATCAGGCTCACCGCAGACTGGCCTGTATATAACTTCATTGTTCGCCAACCGGACGCCATAAAAACAGATTACAAACTGTTGCGTGATACTCTTATACGAGAGTTCACTCCAAACATGGGGCCTGGTGGCTACCCTGATGCCGAGAAGGTCGTGCAAGGTAAGAAGGAGCATCCACAGGCATATTACCAGAGAATGTTCCAGGCTTTCTTTGGTAATCGCAATGAACCGGGCATGGAGGACGACGTAGGTTTTAAATACCTTTTCGGTAAAAACCTCCACCCTGATATAAAAGAGTCAGTTCAAGTGATGGCTAATTTCAGAGACAAGACCATCAAGGAAATGAAACAATGCGCCGTAAATGTTTTCGAGGCCCGCATGGAATGCAGAACACCCGTAGAGGTGTTAGTTCATGCCCATGATCTCCCGTCCGCAGGACACAAAGGAGATAAAGCCACGCTGACGGCATTAAAACAAATTGCCTATTGGCCTGGAATGAAAAAGGATGTCAAGGACTACATTGAAGGGTGCGTGGTCTGTGGCCAGTTTCAGCCAACCAGACCACTTCACAGAGCACCACTGCAAAGCAGAGGCATTGCATTCCCATGGTCTGACCTCCAGATCGACTGGGTTGGACCACTCACTAAGAGCTCTAGAGGAAATAAATATTTTCTCACGGTAACCTGTGCATTTACCAAATGGGTAGAATGCCTACCAGCTCCTAACGACACAGCACAAACAACTGCTATGTTGTTAATGAATCATATATTCTCAAGGTTTGGACTTCCCCTTCGGGTGAACTCAGACCAAGGTACACACTTCACAGGTGAAGTGATGAAAGAACTGTGGAAGACGCTAGGCGTCAAGGCCAACTTTCATGTCGGCTACCACCCACAGGCTTCAGGCCAAGTAGAGAGAGCAAACAGAACTGTGGTGAGTATTTTGAAGAAATACGTGGCTGCAAACCACAAGGACTGGGATGTGAAACTCCCTCTGGTCCTCATGGCCATAAGAGCCACTCCACACACATCAACTGGCATCTCTCCCTTCGAGATGATGACCGGTCGACAGATGACTCTCCCTCTACACCTGTTGTACCAACCAGGCGACGCCGTCATGGCGACAGCCTACACTACACAACAATACATGAAAGATTTGAATGTACACCTCAGAAACACTTTTGCTTTCGCCCAGAAAAACCTGGAAAGGTCCGCTGAAGGACGCAAGGCGTACTATGACCAGAAGGCCTCTCACAATGAACTCCAAGTGGGAGACAGAGTCTGGTACTATACGTTCGCCCCAGCAACCGGGAAAGGAGAGTCCGGGACCGGAACTCTCGCCCGCAAACTAATGCCCAGGTGGACTGGACCTCATCTGATAACAGACAAAGTGTCCTCAGTCGTCTACGAGATCAAAATCAGCAAAGGCCGCAAAGAGCCAATTGCTAAATGGGTACATCGAAATCAGATCAAACCTTACAAGGCGTTCAATGACTCCACAAAAGACAAAGATCTCACAAACTCACCGACTTCATGGGATAATAAGGTCGTCCAAACACAAGTTAGTAAATAAACTAATCAGGTTTAAACTACCATATTTCCCACCCTATAAGTCGCATTGTCCAATTTGAACTTAGAAACGCTAAGCCTAAAACCCACAACAAAAAACTAACCTTAACAACCGTTTAAATCCACGAGATTTAATTTGACCTCGGTCATAAAGTTGAGACCTGTTTTCTTGTGTGTTGCACTTTGGAATCTGACGACAAGAGTGTGTCGAAGCAGTGAAACGTTGTTTCCTTGTTGTTTAGTCATTACTGTTGTCATTATTTGAGATATTGTTGTGGTTCTGGACACTCCCAGCCAAAAAAGGTTTTGTATTAACATTGATTAATGCATAAGATGGATCTAACTATGCCAACATGCAGTTCGTTTTGTTAAATCTCAACCGTTGAAGAGTCAATGTAGTTTAAAGCTACTCAAGGTACCATAAACTACACTGGCCTCACGATTTCTAAATTGAACCGATTCGATCGTTTCTATTCTAGATTATCTATTCATTTTGATGAGTCTCGCCATAGACTTCAAAATTTATTAGGTACACCAAATCCTACGTCGTTCGTCTAAAAGACAACAGACATTTAGATCAAACTATATTTCATTTTTCTACTTTAGTTTAACCTAAACTAAGTAATGAATGGAGGAATAGTTTGGAATTAGAGGCCTTCGTTACAGAAGCCCTCCAAAATTCTATAGGTATAGATCCCTATATCTAATTTACAGAATTGATCCACCCCTTAATTGGTAATTATAGCTGATCTAAACCATGATAGCTTACATACCAGGTGCATATAGGTAGGGCCTAATGTAAAATCCCAATCATAAGCCCACCTAAAACCACATAATTGCATGACACATAGAACCAGAGTGGCACTGACTGGAGACCAACCAGCCAACAACCTTCGATGTGGGGACCTGCAGCTCCAACGCTTGGTCTTCAACCTTCATCCAAGGATCGCCTCCTCTGCGTCAATCGAGGGATCCCCTCTACATGCTGATTATGAAAACAATTGTTGCTGATCAATCAACAAAACTAATCGTTGTGGATTTACTGCTGTGGGATTACCGCTGTGGATTATAAGACTTTGTTTTCCAAAGGATCACAGACTTTGTTTTCCAAGAGTTAACAGACTCAGTTTTCCGAGGGATTAAAAGCTTACCGCAATGGGATTACCTACGAACAGTATGGAAGTTCCAAAAACTTTATGGGATTATAATTTTTGATTTTTTCTTTTCCACTCGCCGGATTACTTCAAGATCAGAGACAGTTCAAGGTTTCCTTTCGTGTTGGACCCCATCCCCAACGACTGGCGATGGCTTCCAAAAGGGGGGAGATGTAGTGGACATGACCTTGTCCACTTTTAAGACACCTGTGTACTTTTGAACTGTCCAGTGATGACCTTTACTGACCTCTCAGTAAAGCAGGACATTTAACACAATTATTCCATTAGTTATAATCTGAGGACATATAGTCACTAAAAGAGACTATTTCTATATCTTGATTTTATTCTAATGTAATCAAGAATAACTTTTGTCATTCTCATGATGGTGCTTTTAAGCTGTGTTATTCTGTGAGAGTTAAACTGTGTCCACTGCTGTGTTAAAGGGAAATATCGGGTCACAGAGACCCGACTGTTCTGTTTAGAAATAAGAAGACAGTTTAATCAGTTGTTTTTCATTGAACAAGGCTCCAGCTTTCTCTGTCTGTTCCTAAACAAATCTCCCTCTGCTGCTGCTTGTTAACCTTGGGTTTGATAAGACAAATGAACTCCTCGACTGGTCCTTCCTTAAGTACTAGTCTAAGCTGTGCTGAAACGCTTCAGTGAGTTGCTGGGAACTTCCAAAGAGATGTGAACTTTCCCAAGAGCTGGACACGTGTGGTCAAGAGCTAACGACCGGCGTCTTCAGCTAAGGACTGATAACAGGCTGTTATGAGTCTACTTCGAACAAGCCGAGCTCAAAAACTTTGTTTATTCCCTCCTGGAATAAGTTTATCTTGAAGTCAGAGGCCTGAAGCTGACATATTCTCTGATGACCAACGCGGAAGCCAGGAGACGTTGAAACGTAAACTAAAACCAGTTTTGGACGTGCTGGGACTAAAGGACTCTGTGCATCTGAAGGCTGGTGTCTTCCCTCTTACCGGGCGGTCGTCAAAAGGTAAAGGAGCTGTTTACAAAACGTACCTGGATTTTAGCAGAAGTCGGATGAAAAGTGTCACTCTGGTCTCATGCTCAGGATAATTTTCTTCTTAAATCTTTCCTCCTATTTCTTTTCCCTCTCAACCTAAGCTGGAAACTATATTTTTAAGCTAAAAGAGCCCACAGACTAAATATGTTAACATCCAATATTTAAGTCTGTTGTGTTAAATTTAAGTGTGCTGACGTATTTGAATTGAAAGAAAGTGAAATCATGTCAATCAAGTGTAATGGTGTTAATTTAGTTGATTTATTTTAAATAAATGATAGTGTCTCTTTGACATATCAAACTAAGTTAACGTGTCCATTGTCACTTAATGGCTCTGTTTATTTATCCATCATAAAGATCACAGAAATATTGAATAAACTGAAAAAGAAGAGAATCCGTGAAATTACTATTCAATCTGAATAAGTAAATTAAGGTAAAAAGGAGGTCAGTATTAAACTGACCCCCCCTTTAACCCCTTTACAGATGGATGGATGGCGCGGAGCCGCCCAGACAAAATGAAGCTGTTTTGACCATTAAATAAACACATACTAAACACAACAGGTAATTCATTGGCGACGCATAATAATGTGACTTATACGCCGAAGCAACTTATATGGTTTTTGTTCCTCTTCATGATGCTTTTTTCGACTGAAGCGTCTTATACTACGTAAAATATGGTATATGTATTAAACTGAGATTAACATATTCAATAAATATACAGAAAATCTTGCATGGCCTCTAAAATTTCTCTTTCATGTCACCACTTACAAGTTTGGTGACTGACCAATTAGGAAACATTCAGACAGCCATCAGCTGAGTTTTTGTGTTCTCCACACACAATGAATGTGTGTTTGACATGGGAATAAGTTCTGCTCATGAGCCCCATCATTGCAGCCTCCGGTCTCAGACCCGTCTGGATCTGCAGGGTCAGAGCTGACAAAGTCTACATAGACCTTACACACTCGTGTCTACGTTGGGCCTCGTGAGCTCTGCATATCAAAAACATTCCCTACACGTCTCTTGTGTGTCACTCATTCTCTCTCGGGGACATGTCGGGTGAGAAAAGGCTCCCCATTCTTACTTGTTCTCTGCTGAAAATGAAGGGCGGCGGGGGGTTGCCATCACCCTGGCAACGTAGCTCCACAGTATCCCCCTCTTTGACCAAGCCCTGGGGCGACTCCTTCCACAGCTCCACCATGGTGGTGGGGTCTGTGCACACATACATACACAAAAACATCAAATCAAGAGAGCTTATTCAGCGAGCTGTTAAAGTCACTTTATAAGAGCATTTCCATAATGCTGACAGCGCTGACTCGGTTTGGCATTGCCTTCCACCATTTTCATACAAAACTGTTCCAACAACAATGAACCAAAATAGGAATGACAAGATATTGTGGCCAAGATACTTTTTTATGTGTGAAGCATGGGTTTTATTTTTGTTCATGGTTATATTAACTGATAAAAACTACTATTTAAAGATAAATTATAGCATTTGTTGCACATGTTTAAACAGCTTAACTAATTTTAAAAAGCATCTCCTAAAATGAGCTTGTCAAGGAGATTTTTATTTGGTTTAAAGAGCTTAACAATATTTATTTTTCTGACTTTTTTTCAGCTTTGTATTTATCATGAATCGTTCTGAACTTTGAAGGCACTCGTGACGTCAGGACGATTTGCCAAAATAAACATTTATAAAGTCAGAAATAAAAAATTGCACCGTTTTTGTCTTGTGTCGATCGTTGTATGCCTCTAAATTAAAAATTTGCAAGCAGAATTTGGGAACAGCCAACAACTACCACATGTCTGTTAACAATGGAAAAATCCATGGAAGAGCAACTCTGATGTATTGGTGTGTATTTACGCTCAGAAGTGTGCAGTTAAGCTTGCACATAGTTTTCAGCAGCAAATTTAGTTGACATTGAGTGTGTGGACCCACATTTCAGAACTGTATGTCAATTTAACTGGAAAACTCCTGTATTATTCTTTCAAACAGCATCATTTAATATCGTTCATGATAACATTGTTAATATTGGATTTCACAGTGTGCAATTAAGTGAAAGACACAAACTCTTCAAGTATTTAGATGCAAATAAATATTCAGGAAGTAGGCAATTCAAGACAAAATGTCTTCAAGTTGGAGGTTAGCAAAATGGCCTAGCTGGTCAAATAAAATAATAATTCAGTGCTGAATTAAAACCGTTAACTTATTTTTTTCTTATATTTTCTTCATTTTTGCAGAAGTTATCACTAGAACTGTTTCAGATGTGCTGGTTAAAGCATTTCCAACGTGGGTGTTTTATGAATATTCCTCTGACAATGTGCAAGTTCAAGTACATTAGCATCTGTTACAGCCAGATACATATAAAAAATAAATAAAAAAACAGACTCCATTGAAGACACAGCAATCAGC
This sequence comes from Garcialebias charrua, assembly GCA_038048925.1. NCBI lineage: Eukaryota > Metazoa > Chordata > Actinopteri > Cyprinodontiformes > Rivulidae > Garcialebias > Garcialebias charrua. The sequence goes on from JBBPBX010009369.1 coordinate 43,396, forward strand.
TGCAAAAAAATGTACAAAAATATAAATAGAAAGACAAACTTATTGAAACAGTATGAACCCATACATGTAAAAAGTGAAATTAAATCAAAAGCAAACAAAACATGCAAGAAAATTATTACAAGAACGTCACAATGTTGTTATATTTGATACGCATAAATTGTTAAATAACATTTAAATAAAGTTTTCAGTAGAAATGCAGACAATATGCTACGAATGTAAAACAGATGAATCAAAATTAATTCATGTTTACCCAACTGCACATGACAAAAACAAATTAAGGATGTCTGCAATTAATGTAACAATTACTGTTAACAACCGATGTGAGACACAAACCATTAATGTCAGATTAGTGGCTAACTGGTTGACATTACAGCAGTATGAAAAGCTTACGTGGACTCACAGTGAACAGTGATGTTGATGCTGTGAGACTCCATTGTCCTGATGGCTCCTGGGACAGAGAAGCTGACCTCACAGGAGAAAAACGAGTCCTTGTCCTCTTTTATCACCTTGTACTCCAGCGTACTCTGGACTGAGTAAAACCCACTGGACTCCCGGGTGACAAGAATCAACACGTTTACGTCTGCAACATGAGCAAGACAAGCACAGTAAACATGCTTCAATAAACCACCACCACCAACTCAGAAGTGTTCATTAAAGATATTTGCCAAGAAGAAAATTCTCACAAGCCCCACTTTGTAAAGTATTTAACATGTTTTTCGATGATGGTACAAAAAACAGAAAAAAACGATTGTTGATGCGCCTAATATCTTCATTTATCTCATTCTCTCGCAGCCTTTTTAAGATAAGTTAAATTTTGTAAAAAGTATAATAAAGGGTGCCAATGCATAAGAACTGAAGCACCCTTATTATCAGTGCATTCAAAAACCTTCTTCTGTATCTCACTGCACGACTTTCAACTAAAACATGCCAATTATGCATCAAACCATGCAGTTTGATACAGTGTAGTGTGCAATGACTTTTCATAGTAAAATGGCGAACAATGCAACCAAAAAATTGGAAACAACAAAAAAATAAAAACTTCACAAATAAACCCCAACAGAACGAGAATTTGGAAAAACAAATGGGAAAGCCCAGGCCTCTGTAGCTAAGCTGCTCAAACATACTTCACGTTAGAAACATCATTCAAAGTTTAAACATCTTACAGAAAAAAAAAGAAAATTGGACTTAATATGTCTGAAATTGCACTTTGATGTTGTTTGAGTTTTTTTACTTCTCACCAGAAGTACATTATTGGCCTTCATGCCACAAGCTAAGGTCTCCTATGTGCTCCCCGTGTTTATGTAAGTTATACTGTATTGCCATAAAGTATTTTAGTTGTTCTTTTAGGTCTTAGTGTTTGTCTGCATCCTGTGTCCAAAAACCTCCTACAAACCAAAGTTTGCATTCAGGGAGTGACAGTCATAAGTATGTGATTACCATGGTCAGTGGCGCGCATGGTTCGGCTAATCCACTAATAGCGGAACTAACTTTACATTTAAAAGACTAGCGTTTTCGCTAACTTAGAAAAACCTTTAGGGGAATTGGCTTCCGTTAAATTTAAATATGGTAAATTCAATTCCGATTTTTTTGTTTGTTTGTTTTAAAGACAGTTCCCCACAATAAAAGTATACAGGAAAATGGCTATTTACACAGAGCCATGTCATGCTATGCAGAGTTAGGTAACGATAAGCGTCACCCGGTGACATCTAGGCCGGTCACGATAACAAATTTTGCTGGGCAATTAATTGTCTCTGAAATGATTGCGATAAACGATAATACTGTTTGAAATTTGACAATAATTAGTCATTGTTTGCAGTACAGTATAAGACTGTTTGAACCAAAGGATGGATAGTGAGGGAGTGATCAGTGTGTCTCTTTAAGAAAAATGAGAGGGAGGGTCCTTGATGTGACATGGGCTGACATGGTGATATGGCGGACGCTCTGTGATTTGAACTCTTTAGCATAGCATTTTTCACACAAAGCTTTTAATTTAAAAGAATCAGTAACATTCTCAGCTTCTTTTTGCAAAGAAAAACAAATTTTTACATGAAGGCACGGGTTTTAACCGTGAATTTTGTAGCTTTGACAAGATGGAGGTTTTTTTTCCCCCGAGGCCAGCCTGTTAGCTTAGCTCGTAGCTTAGCTTCTCGGCTTAGCTGCTTTTACCGATCCAAAAACGCGATTTTGGATGGTTAGAACATTAAAGAGAAACGAGAAAGGGAGGCTCAATGAAGCGCACCGAAGTTTAACCTTTTGTCATCCAGTGTCTTCAGTCTTCAGTAGAGAGAGACACGAAGAAACAATAAAGCCAATAAATGAAAATGAGGTTGATAATTTTAATTTATTATGCGATTAATTGATTTATTGTTTATCGTGACAGGCCTAGTGAAATCACCACCTTCATAGTGATATTTCTCCCTCAGATCTACCGCAAACAGTCTCTGACTCATGGTGTCAGTTTACAGCCATTAACAGAGAATTTAGCAAAAATGCCAAACCAAACCAGAATAGGAAAATAACACGAACAACCCATTTTCACACTCAGAAACATTGTAAACAGTCAGAAACATTGCACACATAATTCCTACCCAGCATGCTTTGCGATGTTCAAACTGCCTCTGGGACGTGACTCTCTCACACATTTCACACATTTTTAACTTTAAAACAGATTTATTACTGAGAGAATATTGATGATGACGCTCAGCAACTTTGTAGTTAGTTTATGAAAGTAGTTAACCACAAAGAGGATCGCCAAAATGATAGTAAATGACACGAGGTCCAGACGTCCAGCCCACATTGGATGCATCCCTCTGCTTCAGCACAGCAGAGTTCTGCTCTGCCTCTTTGGTTTTGATGGGACTGGAATAATTTCTGAAAATTCACATCTGAATAGGTCATGGACGTTTTACTGGCGATTTACAAACCATTTTGAGTTGTGTTCACATACAATGTTCTCACATTACAGACAGCCTTACAGTATCAGCAACAGCAATGCTTGATAAAAGTTAGTGCTTTAGCATTAGCTTCTGCTAAAAAAATTTCTTCTCTTTCTGTTAAGCGGTTTAGCATTAGTGAAGCAATTTTTTTGGTTAGCAGTGCCATCCATAGACCATGGCGATCGTAAAAAGCCACCGACAGCAGCTCTAGCATTTCTTTTGATTCACACAGTTTTTACATTAAAATGTAGATTCACCTTATTAGTGTAGATTATTACAACATAGATATTGACATTTATGGCAGTAGCTACTATGGCACTGTTCAAACATTTAAAAACGATTATTTGGTGATATTTGTTCAGAAATACTTTTCTGTCTGCATTAAATTAAAGACCAACTGATAAAACAGTTGTGACAAAGATTACAAATGGATGTGGATTCTAATTTTCTATTATTTCTGACAGACTATTGTAGTGTTTGCTGACTCGCTGCTTGTGTGAGAAGATGGATTATTCTGTCAGCTGATCAATTATTCGCCAGTTAGATTTTTGCACCTTCCAAATATTTCACAAAGCCATTTCATTAACTGCTGTTTGATTAGCTGACACATTATTTTCTTTACTACTATGTTAAATTATTTGATAATGAAAGACAACATGGCTTTGACATCATTAATTAACCATTAGTGCTCATTCTTTCTTATTAATAAGCATTGACCATAAGTCATCTCATTTGGTCAAACAAAAGCCAAACATGTATTCTTGCTCCAGAACCGCAATGGTGGGCTGCAGTTTGAATTTAAAGAGGGAGGATGTGTAGTTAATAAAAATAAAATAAAAAAACAGGAGGGAAAATCTCCAAGACAAACTCAAGTGGCTCATACTTACGTCCATGGCTTTGCATCAGTGGCATCCCATTCCTGTACCAGGTGATGTTGGGTTTTGGGAATCCATTTCGAGCCTCACATGATGCCACCTGGATTGGAGTTACATTCAATGTATCAGTTGCTTGAAATCAAATTCTCAATATTGTTTTCTCTAGATAATGTTTACCCACCTTAGATGGCACTGTGTTGGTCACAGATATACCAGTAAGAACACCTTCGATGACTGGGGCCTCAGGAGGAGCTAAATCCAAGAAAAAAGTAGTATCTTAGTCATTTTAGTGGGATTTTTTTTACAGTTGCAGCCTAAGCAACATTATAAAACATTTTTATGTTCCTTTACATTGTTACTATTATTATTGTATTTATTATTACTATTTCGCCTTACCAAAGACTCTGAGGTGGGTCTTTCCCTGAACATTCCCAGCTTCCATCCCATTCACCTGGCAGATGAATTCCCTTTCATCAGAGAGCTGAACGTTCTGAATTAAGAGTCTGGTTTCCTTCTGGTCTGAGGTCACATTAATGCGGCCGCTGTAATCCGTGTTGCTATCAATTATCTGCTGACTAAAATCGCTGTAGAAGATACGCGTCCGTGAACTGTTTCCTGCAGCTTTCTGCAGAAGAAGACATGGTCAAAACACAATTTTACAACAATGAAACCTCAGACGTCTTGGATTTACATCTCCATCTTCTACCACTTATCTGTAGTCAGGTCATGGAGGCAACAGGTACAGGAAAAAAAAGTTTGTAAGCTCAATCATCCAGGTGGACAAATACAAAATTGGTTAAATCGGGTCATCTGGACAGTTACTTTTTAAAAAAATATTAAGTGTTTATGTTTGTTGTTATGTAAGATGTTTACAAATACTGTGGTATCTTGGTTGAGTCGCATCTCTGTTTTAAGCCCCATGTCAAAGACTTGGTAAAGAAACAAAGTTAAACTGGGTTTCTTTCTTCAGAAATAGATCCCGTCTAACTCTGAATGATTTGAAACGCCTTGTAACTGCTACTTTCTTTCTGTCCATTGACTATGTTGACATTACTTACATGAACACTCCTACAAGCACCCTGCAGATGTTGGACCCTGCCTATCATGGTGCGCTAAGATTCATAACTGGCTGTAACTACCGTACCCACCATTGCACCCTGTATTAACTGGTTAACTGGTCATCAATAACTTCACGCAGACTCACTGGTACATTTTCATCTTTAAATCACTTCTTGGTCTGCTGCCTTCATACATCTCCTCCTGCATGTCTCTGTGTGAGTGCAGCTACAGCGTGCACTCTCAGGACATTATTACATGCAGTGTTCCCTCAGTGAGGAGGACTAAACTAGGCAAAAGGGCTTTCTCCTACTCCTTTCTTGTTTCATGGAATATCTTGCAAAAAGATCTGAAGCTCTCAATCTTGACCTCTCTAAGTGTCTTCAAACATCTGCTAAGTTCCTGGCACAAACCACTGCAGGCATGTTCCTGTTTTTAGTTTTCTACATTGCCTTACAATCTAGCTGTATTTTGTATTTTTAAATACAGGTACCATTTTCTTTTATTTGTTCTCAATCTGTATGCTTTTTATGATTGTCCACTCTTGTCATCACTCTTTGTTAAAATCAGGTCTCTCTTGTAAATGAACCCCCAAGGCTCAATGGGATTAACCTGTATAAATAAAGATTGAATGGAGAAAAAAAAACTACCTGTACTTAAACCTTATACTCACAGTCATACTCGCCAGATTATCGAACCCTTTGAGGAAGTAGATGTCCCGCGTTCATGTCACATCTCTCTTGGATTATCTGGTCTCGACCTCGTGCCTGTCTTTTGGGTTCTTGACCTGCCTGCTCCTTGCCGGTTACCTTATCGCCCATCTGACCAGGGTATCAACCCACCTTTCTGGATTACGGTAACTACTATGTCTCACAGATTCTCCTTTTGGATTTCTTGGACCTCTGACTCTCTGGTAGGCCTGTCACGATAAACAATAAATCAATTAATCGCATGATGCATGAAAATTATCCACCTCATTTTCATTTATCGACTTTATCGTTTCTTCGTGTCTCTTTTCTACTGAAGACACAGCTCAAATCCGGTGCTCTTCACTGACCCCCCCCCCCCTTTCTCTTTTCTCTTTAAAATCTGTTTTAACTGTCCAAAATTGCGTTTTTGGATCGTTAAAAACAGCTAAATTGAGAAGCTAAGCTTCGCTAACAGGCCAACCTCGGGAATAAACCTCCGTCTTGTCAAGCTCCAAAATTCATGGTTTAAACCAATGCCTTTGTGTAAAAAGTTGTTTTTCTCTGCAAAAAGAAGCTGAGAACTTGTTTACTGATTTTTATTTATTTATTAAAAGCTTTGTGTAAAAAATACTATGCTAAAGAGCTCAAATCACAGAGCGTCCGCCATGTCACCATGTCAGCCCATGTCACGTCAAGGGCCCTCCCTCCCATTTTTCATAAAGAGACATGCTGCTCAACTATCCATCCTTTGGTTCAAACAGTCTTATACTGTCATCAGGTGGTCAAAAAAGGTACTACACACCAAACAAATCATTTCTTCTAAAATTTGACAATAATTGTTCAATTTCAAACAATATTATCGTTTATCGCAATAATTTCTGAGCTTATGAATCGCCCAGCAAAATTTGTTATCGTGACAGGCATACTCTCTGGTATCGACCCCCTACTCTCCGCCTGACTCTCGCCTCTAGACATTAGTCTGGACCACGTTCTGCTCCAACCAGCTCTTCAGTTGTACACCTGTCTGATCCGGGGATGTCACACTGCCCGACCCCTTCAGGAAACGCTCACCTATTCTCCATGAGCAGGTAGTGGCTGTCATTCTGTTTACCTGCCTGCTCACAGAAACTGTCAGTCCACTAACCTTGCACATCTCTGCAGATTGGGCTTGCTCCAGGACCTTGACCACCAACCAGCAGCGTTTTATTAAAAAAAACTTTAAACCATTCCTGTTGTCTGAAGTCTTGCTCAAATCCATAAAACCAAACCATATCAAGGACAGCTAAACAGCTAGAATATTACATCAGACCTGAATGGCACAATATTTCCTCCAAAACTCCAACAACTGGTCTCCTCAACTCCTAGATGTTTACAGACTGTTAAAAGAAGCAGGACTGTGTCACAGAGGGAAACATGCAACTGTTCCAACTTTGAGATGCGTTGCTGCCATCAAGTTCAACATTACCTAATTTTTCTTTTAGTTTAAACGTGTGATGTGTTCCATTTTTATTGTCTATAAAATATTGGGTTTTATGGGGGTTAGTATTATGGGTTAATTGTACAATTTTGTTTAAATTGTTCATATAAGATCATCTAAAAGAAATGCCAATATTTTATCAAAACTGAGCAAGAAATCTGAAATATGAGAAGTGGGCAGCGTCTTTTCAATGTTCGGCTCTACTCACCATAAACCACTGGATCCACTTGACCATGACAAAGCTGGACCCATTGTTTGCATCAGTGAAGCTGTAATGGCAAGGGATCTCTGCCGAGTCGCCCAGATACACCTCAAGGTTGTCATTTACAGTCAGCTCCAGTTTGCCCCACGCTGGAAGACACAGAAATGCACATAAATCAACTCTAATTTCTCCACATTATTCAAAAACTACACATCCATCATAAATAATACTTTACTAAATCAAACATCCATTTGATTGTGGCTTTTTTTTTCTTCCTAAATTTGACCTTTAACTTAAATTCTCAAAGCACTGCGGTTGGCAGATGCTCTTCTTCCCAGGCCTGTCTGAAGATAAGCTGCCATGTTTGCTGAATAAAGAAGAAAAGTCTCCTTGTCCACATGGCATCATTTTCATCTTTCTTCTGCCCGTCTGACTGTAACCACAAACCCACATCTTGGCCAGAAAAATCAGTTCCCTTGGCATCATTGGGGGAATGCAGGCGAAACTAGGCTGGCCAGTTTGACACTGGGTTGTCCAATCAGGCTGCCAAGAGCTCTTTCAGCCATGTTGAACTTGGCTGCTGTTCTATAGGGGTCCATTCACACAATTACAAATGAAAACAAGGATGGCACAAAAAACCCTGCGTTTCTCAGTTTGATGTGGTTTAGAGGATGGTATAGATAGGTCCTTTTTTGTCCCCTCTCTTCTCAGTCTGAAGTCATCAGGTGTTATGAGATCATCAGTGTAGTGTAATCCAATTTCTTTAAGTCATACGCTAGCAAGACTTTGTTCACACAAGATAGAACAGAGACTGGTTCTTTCTGTGACATTGTTTTTTTTCCATCTTCTAATTAAAACAAATTAATTTACTGTAGTTTCTTCTTCATTTTTATAGGCTATTATAGTAAGTTAGGAGTATAATTGTTAATTATCTTTTGCGGTGAAAAATAAACAAATAAACAGTAAAGCACTACGGCTTAAACAGAACCCATCGACCAGAATGATAACAAAAACTACAGGAATATGCTAATTAAGATGCAGACGATCAAATATTAAAAGTAGAAAGAGGAAAGGTGAGTCAGGGGTCGACATAAGCGGTTTATAACTTATTTTCGTCGTGGACAAACCCGCTCGTCTCAGGGTTGTCCGGTGAAAGTGAAATAGACATGAATTAAAGTTCTCTGAAGCCCCAATGATTTTTAAAACTGAGTGTGGGGTGGGGGGGAGTGGGGGGGATTTGTTTTGTTATGGTCTTGTTAAAGCCATCCAATCCAGTGATGATAGATTAAACTGACGCTGCTTTCAACAACTAAAAAGAACCAGAGCCACAGATTGACCCAATCAGAGCAGAGCAGGGCAGGGCCTGCTGTCTGACACATGGCAGGTGATCAGTGTTCACAACTCAAACAGACTGCAGGTGAAAGCAACAAAAACAGTTTCCTGGACTACTTTCCAAGGAGGACACCCCACTACCCTCACGGAAGGTGATGATATATAATAAATTATTAAATGTCTACACATTAAACTTGTGTGTTCACACGAGACCAATTCACTGCAGCCAGGGGAGATACAAGAACTGATACATATTGATGTATACATACTGATACATATAACTGATACATACATCTCAGGTATGTGTGGGCGTTATCTCAGCTTCCAATTTACATAGGTTGGTGCGTGGCATGTCAGCCTGTTTATAACTTCACTGTCACACAGCCTGCTCCTTGAATTGAAAAAGCCCTTTGGATAGAGGGTGAAACGTTTTCTGTAACAAATAAAGTCCAGTTGTTTTTGTATTGAACGCTTGTTCTGAAGAACTGATACACCATCACCCCCACCCACTTCTCAAGCTCCCAACCTCCCTGTTTGTATCTAAAGTCTAACTTTGTATTAGATGGCAATGTGCTCATCATTATAATCGTACAGACATGTGCAACTTGCATGTGTCCAAACTCTTTAGTCCAAACTGAGAGAGAGAGTGCTGGAAAATCTGTAAAAGTAATTTCATCAAAACATGCGAAGAAGCCCAATAAGTTTTTTATTTTCTCTTAACCCAACACTAGTGTAACGAGCAACACACAAAACAAAAAAACAGTAGTGACTAGGGATGCACAATATTATCGGCATGGTATCGTTATCGGCCGATATTAGCGTTAAATTTCAATATTGGGCATCGGCCATTCCATTAAAATAACTCGCTGATAAAAGGCGCTGTTCTTGCCTGCAGCGGCAGCACAACGCGACAATGTCACGTGTGCCTACCCGATCTCACGGTGGAGAGGAAATTCAAAATGTCAGCGGTGTGGAAGTTTTATTTTTCGTTGGTGAGGATATCGGATTTCAAAGATTTATGGACTACGTTGAGCCTCGCTAAATCGTCCCCAGTCTGAGATGTTTTTCTGACATAACATTACTCGAGTTACAAGCTGTCATTTCCGACGTAATTGAGAAGCTAATAGCCGATAGCACGACTTGTTGGGTGAGTTTTACCACAGATATGTGGACGTCGTGTTAGCCCCGTTAGCATGATTAGTCTTACAGCACAATGGATAGACAAAACCTTTTAACTTAAAAAGGCTGTTCTTCATGCACATGAGTACAGTACAGAGGATCCCACACTGCAGCTAGAAACCTGGAACAAGCCTCCACAAGTGAGACAGCATGGCAGGTGACTAATGCTAATAAATAAACACTTTTCATTTAAAATGAAAG
>JBBPBX010009370.1:0-44883 GCA_038048925.1 Garcialebias charrua
AGATGAGTGGATACAAAAGCATGCGGAGATCATCCTTATACAGTAATCTCTTATGCGCATGGAACATGTGCGCCCCCACATGTCGCCATGTCTTTGAAGTTCCATTACTAGTCAGTGCTTCAAGTGATCAACTTTCTTTTAATGGCTGGTTAAAATGCAGTTCCAGAGCAGTCTACCAAGCCCTTGTTTGTTTCTGTGTGTATAGCGGTTCTGCAAATAAACACGTGCGTAAAGTGTGGAATGCGTCCGCCTTTCACCAGCGCACTGCTACGTTCATTAACACAAAGAAACCCAAAAGCGCCGTATTACGAACTGATAAGCATCTGACTGCCGATTTGTAATTTATTATTTTTATTTCACAGGGGACCGTGGATGCCCACTAAAAACACACTCTGGCGATGGGCAGCTGTCCTCCGTTTCACATCCACCTTAAAGGAGAAATGAAAAGTGTTTTTAAGCTAATAGTAGTCTAATGAAAAGCATAAAATAAGCTTGTTGAGAAATTTTCACAAGTCAAAAATGTCATCCTAACTCAAATTTAGACTTTGCAAAGTGAAGAAATTCTCATCTGGTGTTTTTGACCCCCCTCCCCCTGCCTGCTCTCCGTCCCCTGAATATGACATAGGCAGTGCAACTGGAGTTCATCCTCATACAGTAATATTAGTGTGTGTATCTAGTTGTGGACAAAAAGGTTTCAGTGTGTATCCTCATACAGTAATATTAGTGTGTGTATCTAGTTGTGGACAAAAAGGTTTCAGTGTGTATCCTCATACAGTAATATTAGTGTGTGTATCTAGTTGTGGACAAAAAGGTTTCAGTGTGTAGCAATTAGGGATGCAGCAAAAAAAATCTATTTTTTAAAGAATCAAGATTCTTAGTCCTGGCGATTCAGAATCGATTCTAAAAGCCCCAAAATCGATTTTAAAACTTTTTTTAAATTTTATATTGTATTTTTACCGCTCCTGTGCATTCGGCCGCTGTAGAATTTTGGCCGTGTAGGGCCACCGTAGTTAGTTAGCCAGGCAGCTCCCTGCTAGCAAGGAGGGAGACAGCATGTTTCAACTTGCTCCTTCATCTTTAAAAATCATTTTAGATCCTACTATGTTCTGGGGAAGACAGAGCTTAACAAGACATTGGTAACTGTTTCAGGACATTTTCAACACCCCCACTTCCACGTTAGCATACGGCGCTAGCATGCTAACGTTAGCATGCGGCGGCTAACGCACGGCTATTCGTATTTCCAGGATAGAAATGCCCATTAATGCACTAAATCACCAAACTGTTTTTGACAAACTAAAGTGATATCCTTCAGATTCAAAAAAGTCTTCTGCTTCCATTTTAAATGACAGACAAGAGGACAGTAATGATGGGTTTATAGCTTCAGTGTTATTGTAAGATAGCAAAGGAGGTCTTAATTGTGTCATAAAAGTGCGTCCAGAAAATTACTACAGAAATCACTGCACTTCGGCATGTAGCAGGAAAAATGTAAAAAACTATTTCTTTAAGCTACTGACTTGAAAAAAGCATACTAAGTATGTTTATGTGTGTTGTTTACTATATGAAATTCTTGTTATATCGATTTTTTCAGATTTGATTACATTTCTCCTTTAATATTTGACCACTTTTTTTTTAGTTCTGCCGGTGTTCGCTGCTCTGACCCCACAGCTTCACACAAGCTGTCCCACTCACGCCTTTTGCGCTTAGCTGTAACGCCAGAGGACAGCGTGCCAAACAAAACTTTTTTCCGTGCCTCTACCTCACTCAGAAGTGTCTCCAGTTCACAGTCCGTGAAGTTCCTCTTTTTTCCCACGTTTCGACATGATTTGCAATAGAGCAAAGACAACCCTACCTGGAGACAGTGATTCACGCATTCATTACATCTAGGCTTGATTACTGCAATTCACTTCTGTTTGGCGTCAGTCAAGCCACCATTGCACGATTACAACTGGTTCAGAACGCAGCTGCCCGATTTTTAACCAGCACACGCAAAAGAGAGCACATTACACCAGTCTTGGCCTCCCTTCACTGGCTACCGGTTCATCTTCGAATCCAATTCAAAATTCTCATGTATGTCTACAAATCGCTGAACAGTCTCGCCCCCGCCTATCTCTCGGATCTGATACACCCATATGTCCCTCCACGTGCTTTGAGGTCAGAGGATCAGGTACTCTTAATAGTTCCAGAAACTCGCCTTAAGCGCAGGGGTGACAGGGCGTTCTCTGTAGCAGGCCCAAGACTCTGGAACGAGTTACCGCTGCTCATCAAACAGGCCCCCTCCCTCTCGGTTTTCAAATCCCGGTTAAAAACTCACTACTACTCCATTGCTTTCAATGCCAGCTGATTTGTATTGGATCGTTTGATTTATGATCTGCAATGTTTTTATGTTTTTCGTGTTGTACTTCATTGTCTGTGTTGCCTGTTGCGTGTTTGTTTGTCCAGCACTTTGGTGTGGACTTGTTCCTGTTTAAAGTGCTTTATAAATAAAATGGTATGGTATGGTATGGTAACCCTAACCCTAACCCTAACCCTCTTCTGGTGCAGGGCATATTTAAATTAATTTGCATCTTCATATGGAGGCGTGTCAAAGGCGGAGTCGGCCACTCTCCCATGTGCGCTCAATTCCACGTTGATTGTGATGTACAAAAGCAAGTGCGTGGATTCCGGCGTACGCACAGTTTGATACATCTGGATTTTTTTGTGCGTACGCCGTTTTCTGGATTTGACCGTACGTCACGTTTCAGTAAGAAGTCCACGCAAGTCTTTGTACATGAGGCCCGTGTTTTTTTTAACTTTTGTAATAAAATGCATGAAAAAAAGAACTTGTGATAGCATTGTTATCTTAAAGTATTTTCATACGTATCCACATGTTTTGTGCAGTACCATATTATCATTCTCAACCCAAAAGTGGATTAGTTCGTACTTTTGCTGGTGCATACTTTTTTTAATCAATTTGATCACTAGGCATGCAAAATGTCATAGGTATAAAAAGACAACTGTCAAAGGCTTCACTGTACTTTCCTTAGCCTCGCTTCATATATTGAAAATTTAAAAAATATATGACAAAATAAAATCCTGCAGTTTCTTTTAAAGTACAAGGTGGGGGTACAAGATAGTCTAAGTACCACTACTCCAACATAACATGATGGCTTTTTGTTGAGAGAAATAAGTACTGTGTACTGTACTGTGACCATGCTACAGTAGGTTGGTGGGCCGAAACGCGGTCTTCTAATTCTGAGGTTGCAGATTCGAACGCATGTTGTGTCAGTAAGAGCATCTGGCGTAAAGCAATTTCCAAATCTTCCATACGTTTTGGCTCGTTGTGGTGATCCCTGAAGAATGGAGACTTACTCTAATGTGATGGTCAATACCCTAGAATTGCATCATCTTCAACATCAGTCTTCAACTGATTGAACTACCGGTACATGTGTTCAGAGCTAACAAGCCTTGGAGTTTGAAAACTGCCCAATGCTCCTTGTAGCTCCAAATTGACCAAGCACATTCTGAACCAAGCTGCAGCTGCAGGTAGTAATTACTGATTAGGCTTGGGGAAGAGCGAACAAATGCACTGTAATCAGAGCCTCAACCGACAGTAGGAGACCTCCACAATGCCTTGTAATTAACAAGATAATTGGTGAGAGATGGCAAAGATTTCTTGAGTTTTGCTCTATTTGCATGTCATTTTGCACCGAGTTCCTTATGACTTTCTTTTTTCATTGCGAAGGTTGAGGCACTAATAGTACTGTGTCTTACAGTGAGTCTTGCATGTGTTGTAGTTTCAAACTAAGTGCAAGTCTGAGAATAAAGATGCAACTGTACGCCCAAGGATTCGTTTTGTGGAGACATTTTATGGACAAGCCCTGTTTGCACTGTTTCTTGTCAAAATTACGCGCAAAATTATAGTGTAACAAGTCTTGCGCACCGTGAGTAGCTCCTGCAGGGCTGTTTTAACGTCAGAATACTGTTAACTTCTCAGGATGTTTCCTTGTATCTATTCATTAGTGTAATTTTTACAATAGGTCCGATAATGAGTGCTCAGTCAGCTTCCTTTCAAATGTCGTTCAGTAAATCATACGCTCACACTGGAAGATGTTTATCACTCCTTTTCCAATTATAATTCTTCAGACTAAGGTGTCACTGTGGCACTTGTTTCCTTGACAACGCCGTTGTTATTTCATTCTTCTTCCAAGTGCCCTGAATCTAAACTGATATGAAAACTCTCCGTGAGCATATTTTTCCCCCAGAATGGCACAACTTCTTTCCAACCTCTTGAGCTGACATCATGGGGTGACCTAAACCAACACTTTTACTAATTTCTTGCCTCCTCCCTGTCCAGAAACATGTGAGCTTGAAGTGATTTCCTACTGAATGTAATACTGGCACATCATTTCAACAAAACAGAAGAAGAAAAAAGAACAAGGAACGAACAGAAAAGATGGGTGGTGCCTGCCTCAGTAAACTGATGAAGCATGACGTTTGTTAATAATATATAAGGTTTTCCAAATTGAATTCTGAAAATGTGAGCCGCTGGAAGAAAAAAAGAAAAGGAATGTGTATATTTGACATCTGACACGAGTCTTTTTCGTGTAATTGATTTGCTTTGCCACTTGTTTCTCTTTATTTTCACCCTTTTTGGAGCATGGAAGACAGCTAATATGATAGACGAACCAGTTGGAGTTCATTACACCCCCCCCCACCCACCACCCCCATCCGTCCTCACTGCTGGGTAGCCTCAGGTATAACCAACAGTGGTGCTTTCCTGTGCAGGTTATGGCAGAGCAGTAATGTTCTCTGCTTGTGAAACATGTCAAACGTTGATTTCCTTCTGCCTTCCATCTTTTTTTTTGCCTTTTATACAACCAAACAGAAAGACTGCACCTCTTCAAATGAAGCTCTGTTTTCATGATTTACCAATGACACAAAGTACAGTACTGAGAATATATTGTGTTTCCATGTCAAAACTACTCAAATATACTAATTACTCTTTTCTTTTCTTCTCTTTTCTCATGCATTTCTTGGGGTTTTACTTCAATCAGGTAAGAACTCTTCAGATATACAAAGAAGCATATTATTATGTGTTTGACTTTTCCCTAAAGTTCAAATAATTGATTTAGAGTTTTGCAGAAAATAACAATTTATCGGTTACAGGGAGGGCTTTGATAACATGCTTGTTTCTGAATATGTTGATGAGCTAGTGACTGCTCTGTGGGGGGATTAAAAGCAAAATGTCCTGCTTCAAAAATATCACGCAGTGCTTCTCAAACTTTTCATAATGAGTAAAACCTTAGAAAATACTAAGCTTTCTAAATACAAAGTACAATCATTATGGCACACATTACAAACCAAACACTTATTTGTATTAACAATAAACTTAGATTATTGCTACATTCATGGGCTGCCACCTTATCGTGGTGGAGGGGTTTGAATGTCCCAATGATCCTAGAAGCTATGCTGTCAGGGGCTGCATGCCCCTAGTAGGGTCACCCAAGGCAGACAGGTCCTAGGTGAGGGACCAGACAAAGTGCAGCCCAGAGACCCCTATGATGAGGAAAATAAATGGAAGCTGTGCTCCCTCGCCCGGACGCGGGTCACCAGGGCCCCACTCTGGAGCCGAAGCCTGGAGGTGGGGAACGCTGGCGAGCACCTGGTGGCTGGGCTTTTACCCATGGTGCTCAGCCGGGCACAGCCCAAAGAGGAGACGTGGGTCCCCCTTCCCATGGGCTCACCACAAGTGGGAGGGGCCAAAGGGGTCGGATGCAATGTGGGATAGGTGGTGACCATTGAGACAATAAACACCTAAATAAGATGTCAGGTGACCATCATTTATTCCAGTTTCTACACGGGTTTTCAAAAATATTCCCCACAACTTCAAGTCCTTTTCATTTGGAGTTCAAATTGTGTATTGCTCAAACCACTCATATTTGTGTCTGTCTCTGCTTTTTAACTTTAAATCACCATTCAGCCAATAGCGGTTTGTTAACAAACTTTACTTTTAATGAGTTTATACTAGGGCTATGCAACTAAATTGCTCAGGAGGCCACAGCTACTGAAAGCCAAGAGCTCAGGGACTGGACATCCAGCAGTTAGTGTTATTAAGTTGATCTGTTTTACAGATTAAAATCTAGTTTTATTAAAAAATGAACTCATTGGTGGGCCGAACTGACCTCACCCGTGGGCCTGATTTGACCCCTGGGCCGCCAGTTTAATAGCCCTGGATACAAAACTTTTTTTTAAAAATTACTCCTAAAAGGATCCTGATTATGTCAGGTAGTACTCGGTGCACACTTTGAGAACCCCAGTCATAATGATTCAGGTAAATACAAATTTTAAACCTTTAAATATTGTCATTTTTATTACTGTTGTTGAAATTGGAGTTGTGTCAAATTGACAGCAATCCACTTAATTCTACATTAGCTTCTCTAGCTAGTCAGAATAACACGTAATCAGTTTTTCTCCTAAGTGAGATTGTTCAAAAAGCTATTTATGTCCATGAAATATATTTATTGTTAATACAATTTTTTGCAAAGCTCAACTTTAATTTGAATTATTTAAGTTTCTCTTTTATCCCACATCCCACATTGCACCCGGGGTTGGGTGCAATGTGGGATGGGTGGTGGCTTCTGATCCTCGGCTACAGAAGCTGGCCATTGGGACATGGAATGTCACCTCTCTGGTGGGGAAGGAGCCTGAGCTAGTGTGTGAGGTTGAGAGGTTCCGGCTAGAAATAGTCGGACTCACCTCAACGCATGGCTCTGGCTCTGGAACCAGTTTCCTTGAGAGGGGTTGGACACTCTTCCACTCTGGAGTTGCCCCTGGTGAGAGGCGCCGAGCAGGAGTGGGCATACTTGTTGCCCCCCATCTTGGTGCCTGTACGTTGGGGTTCACCCCGGTGAACGAGAGGGTAGCCTCCCTTCGCCTACGTGTGGGGGGACGGGCTCTGACTGTTGTTTGTGCCTATGCGCCAAACGGCAGCGCAGATTACCCACCCTTTTTGGAGTCCTTGGAGGGGGTATTGGAGAGTGCGCCTCCTGGGGACTCCCTTGTTCTACTGGGGGACTTCAACGCTCACGTGGGCAATGACAGTGAGACCTGGAGGGGTGTGGTTGGGAGGAACGGCCCCCCTGATCTGAACCTGAGTGGTGTTCTGTTATTGGACTTCTGTGCTCATCATGGATTGTCCATAACGAACACCATGTTCAGGCATAAGGGTGTCCATATGTGCTCTTGGCACCAGGACACCCTAGGTCGCAGTTCGATGATCGACTTTGTTGTCGTCTCATCTGATCTGCGGCCGCATGTCCTGGACACTCGGGGCGGAGCTGTCAACTGACCACTACCTGGTGGTGAGTTGGCTCCGATGGTGGGGGAGGATGCCGGTCAGACCTGGCAGACCCAAACGTATTGTGAGGGTCTGCTGGGAACGTCTGGCAGAGTCTCCCGTAAGACGGAGCTTTAACTCCCACCTCCGGGAGAGCTTTGAACACGTTCCGAGGGAGGCGGGGGACATTGAGTCCGAGTGGGCCATGTTCCGCGCCTCTATTGTCGAGGCAGCTTATCAGAGTTGTGGCCGCAAGGTTGTTGGTGCCTGTCGTGGTGGCAACCCTCAAACCCGGTGGTGGACACCGGCGGTGAGGGATGCTGTCAAGCTGAAGAAGGAGTCCTATTGGGCCTTTTTGGCCTGTGGGACCCCGGAAGCAGCAGATAAGTACCGGCAGTCCAAGTGGCACGTGACTCGGGTGGTTGCTGAGGCAAAAACTCGGGCGTGGAAGGAGTTCAGAGAGGCCATGGAGAATGACTTACGTATGGCTCCGAGGCGATTCTGGTCCACCATCCGACATCTCAGGGGAGGAAAGCAGTACGCAACCAACACCATTTATGGTGGGGATGGCGTGCTGTTGACCTCAACTCAGGATGTTGTGAGTCGGTGGGCGGAATACTTCAAAGACCTCCTCAATCATACTGGCACGCCTTCAACTAAGGAAGCGGAACCTGGGGACTTTGGATCTGGCTCTCCAATCTCTGGTGCCGAGGTCACCGAGGTGGTTAAAAAGCTCTGCAGTGGCAGGGCTCCGGGGGTGGATGAGATTCGCCCTGAGTTCCTTAGGGCTCTGGATGTTGTGGGGTTGTGTTGGCTTACGCAACTCTGCAATATCGCGTGGACATCGGGGGCAGTTCCCTTGGATTGGCAGACTGGGGTGGTGGTTCCCCTATTCAAAAAGGGGGACCGTAGGGTGTGTTCCAACTATAGGGGATCACACTCTTAAGCCTCCCTGGTAAGGTCTATTCAGGGGTTCTGGAGAGGAGGGTCCGTCGGATAGTCGAACCTCGGATTCAGGAGGAGCAGTGTGGTTTTCGTCCTGGTCGTGGAACACTGGACCAGCTCTACACCCTCAACAGGGTCCTGGAGGGTGCGTGGGAGTTTGCCCAACCAGTTTACATGTGCTTTGTGGACTTGGAAAAGGCATTCGACCGCGTCCCTCGGGGGGTTCTGTGGGGGGTACTCCGGGAGTATGGGGTACCAGGCCCTTTGATACGGGCTGTTAGGTCCCTGTACGACCGGTGTCAGAGCTTGGTCCGCATTGCCGGCAGTAAGTCAGGCTCGTTTCCAGTGAGAGTTGGACTCCGCCAAGGTTGCCCTTTGTCACCGATTCTGTTCATAACTTTTATGGACAGAATTTCTAGGCGCAACCAAGGTGTTGAGAGGATCCGTTTTGGTGGCCTTAGAATCGCTTCTCTGTTTTTTGCAGATGATGTGGTCCTATTGGCTTCATCAGATCGTGATCTACAGCTTTCGCTGGAGCGGTTTGCAGCCGAGTGTGATGCGGCCGGGATGAGGATCAGTTCCTCCAAATCCGAGGCCATGGTCTTGAGCCGGAAAAGGGTAGCATGCCCTCTCCGGGTCGGGGAGGAGGTCCTGCCCCAAGTGGAGGAGTTTAAGTATCTCGGGGTCTTGTTCACGAATGAGGGAAAACTGGAGCGTGAGATCGATAGGCGGATAGGTGCAGCATCCGCAGTGAAGCGGGCGCTGTACCGGTCTGTCGTGGTGAAGAGAGAGCTGAGTCAAAAGGCAAAGCTCTCAATTTACCGATCGATCTACGTTCCCACCCTCATCTATGGTCATGAGCTTTGGGTTGTGACCGAAAGAACGAGATCTCGGATACAAGCGGCTGAAATGAGTTTTCTCCGCAGGGTGTCTGGACTCTCCCTTAGAGATAGGGTGAGAAGCTCAGTCATCCGGGAGGGACTCAGAGTAGAGCCGCTGCTTCTCCACATCGAGAGGAGCCAGTTGAGGTGGCTCGGGCATCTGGTTAGGATGCCTCCTGGACGCCTCCCTGGTGAGGTGTTCCGGGCACGTCCCACCAGGAGGAGACCCAGAGGAAGACCCAGGACACGTTGGAGGGACTATGTTTCTCGGCTGGCCTGGGAACGCATTGGGAGTCCCCCAGAGGAGCTGCTCCAAGTGGCTGGGGAGAGGGAAGTGTGGGCATCTCTACTTAGGCTGCTACGCCCGCGACCCGAACCCGGATAAGCGGAAGAAAATGGATGGATGGATGGATGGATGGATGGAAGTTTCTCTTTTACAAAAACTAAAAGATCAATCTGCCAATGTTTTCAAAACTCAAACCAATGTGATATCTGTATAAAGGTGTTAGCAGTTAAAAATGAAGAACACAGATCCATAAGCATCAATACGCTTATATGTGATTGGGGACGTGTCCCCCTCTCATTTAAATTCAATTATTAGTTCACCCAGCACTGTTTCTATTTATTAATGATCCATTCCACTTGATTAATAGTAGAATATGCTCAAACCACTAAAAGTCCACTCCGGGTTTTCCTGGTTACCTACAACTCACCACACCACATGCTGTGTCTCCTTGAGGTCACTTGACTTAAGGGCGAGGCATGTGCGTTTTGACGAGCGCCGCACCACGCCGTGTGAGCGCCGCGGCACAAGCCTTTGAACGCGGGCGTGAACGCGCCAAGCTCAAATTTTACGACCGCTCACGCGCGCGCGTTGTCTCACTATAAACTGCCCGGTGGCGGACTGTTTTGTATGAGACACAAATGTATTAAATATCCCTTCTTCATCGCTGAACTTGGCTTTTCTTTTGTTTTTTTGCCAAAAGTCAAGTGATCGCTTGAAGCAGTCACCATTCGCTTCCTCCTCCGATGAGGAGGAATGAATGAACTTGTCACGAGTGAACTAAAGTCATGTCCAACATGGATGCGCAGGTTCTAAACATTTCCTGTTGTGCTGGTCTGCTGTGTGGGCTGAAGGACCAGCGCTCCCTGTTTTAATTCTAATTTTTAGGACTTTTTATTAACATATAAACACAGAACAAAGCTGCGCAGCCCTCTGCCTTTCCCGACCTGTCAATCAAATCAGTAGGCGTGTCAGCAAATGACCAATCAGCGACCTCAATTTGTCCCGTAGCTAAACGCTCCGCCCTGCTTCTGCTCAAATTGACGTCAAGTATTTGGAGCGAAAACGTTGCTGCTTCACGCTGAGCTCTGCTGTGAAGTGCACACGCGCGTGGCGCTCGTACAAACGCACAGCTCTGCAAGAGCCTTTAGCAGTGTGCTCTTCTCTGGAGGTTTCTTTGTCGATGGGGTGGTGGTTTAAGGGGGGAGACATCTCTGTGTTGCGTGCTAGCTTAGCACTACTTTACTGCTGGAAGTTAATCACCGGCGTGGGAATGTTAGGATGTGTGAGAGAAGCAGAGTGTGCTCTATTGACACAAGGAGAGCTTTTGATCAGACTACTTCTAGTTGTTCTCTAAAATAATTATTGAATCAAGTGTTTACTTATGGAGGTAACCCATTAAAATACACCAGAATGCAGGAAATGACATCTACTTTATTCAACATTTTCTATGGGAGGACACCCCCTCCTTCTCACCACCACCAGTGTGTTCCTCCCACATCACAATTGATTCTGAAGCCTATGCCCAGATCAGATTTAGGAGACATGGAGGTGGGTTGAAGACAGAAGACGCTGCAGACAGTGAGATGGAGGACAACTTGCTGAGTCCCTAAACAGGGAACAGCCCATAGAAGAAGACTTTATGATCCCACTTCTAGTACCGTACTTTTAAAAGTCAAGTATTGTTTTGAAGACTAGCTCAGCTTCATCTTCTCACTCTTTGATGCTCGTTACTGCTCAAGTCTTCCCTCACCTTTCATTCTCAGAATGGCGCGTGCCAAAAAATCAACACGTTTGTGTCAGCTGTCGGTTCCAGCCTCAGCCCACACCCAGAGTGTTGAACACATTGAGCACTTTGACAATTAAATCTGAAATCGCACAGCAGCAAAAGTTCATTTGAGTTGTGTTTTGTTAAAGCACACGTCTGAAGGTGAGAGCTTCAACGCTTTTGATTGCTCTCCTTCAGACAGCGCTTTTCTTCTTCTCTCTTCTTTCCTTTGCGTTTGTCTCCACAACACTTACTCATTTTTTTCTTTCTTTTTTTCCTGAGGAATGAGACTGTGAACAGCTTGTGGGGCGGCAGCGCAGTAATTACCACAGTTATAGCAGGCGGAGCTGAGAAACGTAGCCCGGGGAGGAGAAAGGCCACTGCGCAGTGATGGCCCCCCAAAATTAATGGAGAATTGGAAATGAATCAATAGCTAATGAAAATGTGTGTTCACTCTATTACTGCGTTTATGATGGTGGTGGCCTCGGGCGGGGTATCTTGTCACCTGACTACAGAAGGAGGTGGGGGGGGGGGGCTTGCATATGTCTTTCTCATCATATCCATCACTCATTTGCTCATTTCTCTGTGAAGCTTTCTGCTTCAGTGAATCGTTTCTCCCCACATTCATTTCTGGTTTCTGTCCCTTTGTTTCATTCCAGCTACAAATTAAATGAGGTTGGCAAATGGTGTCATTTCATTTGTTCAGAGAACAATTGCTTACTTGGTAGAGAGAAGACACGTCTCACAATTCCAAATGATTTTTGGGAGGACAAAAACAGTTTCCTTTAACAAACTTTTATTAGCTACTTTGTTAGCAATGCAAATTTATTTACATATTACAAGTCAACAAGAAGACCATTTATAATGCTTTATGGTAAACATAAAATAGATGAAAAATATGAAACGTTGTGACATTAAGAAACTCTAGGAACCACAGATAAACCTGATGTCTGAGAGTGAAGTGATCAGATAGGAAAATATAAAAACATATATTCTTTAAATAAGATGAACCTTGAGCATTGAGGGCAGAGATAAAAATATTAATGGACTAATATGAACCACTTTAAAATTACTGGTAATCAGCTGTGTCGTACAGACCCAGTCAATTACCAACAGGAGGATAAAACTGCAGCAGCAGCTGCTACAGCCAGCTCACTACAGAACAATGTTTTATTTGTTTTTGTGAAAATGCTTTTCTAATTATTTTTATTCTAAGAATTGTAAATTAGGGCTAATTGTTTTTATTATGATTGTTGTTAATTAGTGTTAGTCGAAGACCACAAGGAGGGAAACGTGTCAAGAGACAGAGGGAGAAGAGGAAAGTCAATAATTTAGGACTGAGGGTGGAAACTCTAAATGTGGGGACAATGACAGGCAAAGGTAGAGAGCTGGCTGACATGATGCAGAGAAGAAAGGTAGATGTTTTATGTGTCCAAGAGACCAAGTGGAAGGGCAGCAAGGCCCGCAGTACTGGAGCAGGGTTCAAACTGTTTTACCATGGTGTGGATAGAAAGAGAAATGGAGTAGGGGTGGTCCTGAAGGAGGAGTTGGTAAAGGCAAAGCAGAAGGAGTATGATGAGTTGTATAGGAAGCTGGACACTAAAGAGGGCAAGAAAGACTTATACAGATTGGCAAGATAGAGGAATCAGGCTGGAAAGGATGTGCAACAGGTTAAGCTTGTTAAAGCAGAGAGCCAATTTCGTCATTGTGTGGGAACATAATGACAATACATAACACATTATTGTTATTATTATTATAATAATAATAATAATAATAATAATAATAATAATAATAATAATAATAATAATAATAATAATAATAATAATAAAGATAGTAATAGTAATGTTCTAACAAGTGAAGAGATTGTGATGGGAAGATGAAAGGATTACTTTGAGGAGCTAATGGAGGTCATAGAAACTGGACCAGGAAGTGGGAAAGATTAGTAAGGGTGAAGTCCAGAACGCTTTGAAAAGAATGAAGAAGGGGAAGGCAGTAGGTCCTGATGACATACCAGTGGAGGTTTAGAAATGTCTTGGAGAGATAGCAGTGAGTTTTTTGACTCAAATATTCAATTACATATTTGAGGGTTAGAAAATAACTGAGAAATGGAGAAGCAGTTAGGTGGTTCCTATTTTTAAGAACAAGGGTGATGTACAGAGTTGTAGCAACTACAGGGGAATTAAGTTTGAGTTTCAAGACTGACCTTTCTTATGCCTAGTTGTAGTCACACACCAAAATAGAAGTTGGTGCCTTATGTATCCAATAATTCTCAGTCGGGTCATCTGGACAGATTCTTTTTTATAGAAATGTTTCACCCTCCATCTGGAGGGCATCATCAGTCAGAGGAGTTCCAGCGAGGGACAGGACAGCCTCCAGAAACCATCTTGGCTCCAGCAAACTGGTTGGTCCACTTAAGGTGTTTACTGCTTGGTGGAGGAAACAGTTTGCTGGAACTCCTCTGACTGATGATGCCCTCCAGATGGAGGGTGAAACGTTTCTATAAAAAAAGAAACTGTCCAGATGACCCGACTGAGAATTATTGGATTTGGTACCTGGATTATTGAGCATGAACTTTGGTGCCTTATGTAGTTTTCAGCCGTCGGACATCCGTCCATCCATCCATTTTCTTCGGCTTATCCGGGTTCGGGTCGCGGGGGTAGCAGCCTAAGTAAGGAGGCCCAGACTTCCCTCTCCCCAGCCACTTGGAGCAGCTCCTCCGGGGGAATCCCAAGGCGTTCCCAGGCCAGCCGAGAAACATAGTCCCTCCAGCGCGTCCTGGGTCTTCCTCTGGGTCTCCTCCCGGTGGGACATGCCCGGAACACCTCACCAGGGAGGCGTCCAGGAGGCATCCTAACCAGATGCCCGAGCCACCTCAACTGGCTCCTCTCGATGTGGAGAAGCAGCGGCTCTACTCCGAGTCCCTCCCGGATGACCGAGCTTCTCACCCTATCTCTAATGCCGGGTTCTCACCAAACACTTTTCGCGCTTCAAAAAATCTACTGACGCGCTGGGTTGGCTGCTTGTTAACAGATGTCTGTTCACATCGAACGCGCAGTGGGAGCAACGTCTGGCTCCTTTTTCCGGTAGGGTTTGTTTTGTGTTTTTGTGCACCGGGCAGATAAGATCAGCTGTTCGTGAGCCCCGTTACTACTTGAGTGGGTTTTCTACAAGCCGAACTGCAGCTCCGGAAGTCTTTGTTGAGATTAAAACCTTTTTATGTTTGGGGTGATCGTACGCTCGAGCGGACAGCGGCAATGGTAAAAATGCCAAGTTTCTTACCGGAGGCTCGTTGGGTAAGTTTGAAAAATCCAAAAAAAGTCCCGTTGTTGTTGCGTCATCACATAGCAGAGGCTCTCCCGATTGGTTGCTGCGACGCGGCGAGCAGTAGAAGCAGGTGAAATCGAGCTTCGACAGTCGCTGCTCGGAGGCGACGCGGGCGCGGAAAACAGCTGCCACTAACTACCGCGCTGCTTGAACTGCTACGGACGCGCCGCGTCACGCTGCGCCGTGCCAAGATGCTCGGCCACATAGACTTTCAATGTAAAGTGGCTGCTTCGGCTGCGCGAAAAGCGTTTGGTGAGAACCCGGCATTAGGGAGAGTCCAGACATCCTGCGGAGAAAACTCATTTCAGCCGCTTGTATCCGAGATCTCGTTCTTTCGGTCACAACCCAAAGCTCATGACCATAGACGAGGGTGGGAAGGTAGATCGATCGGTAAATTGAGAGCTTTGCCATTTGACTCAGCTCTCTCTTCACCATGACAGACACCCGCTTCACTGGGGGACAGACAGACGCTATTTTCAATCCCCCATCTTTGTTCCGTGTCGGGGTCAAACAGAGGCAGCTACAAAAGTTCTTACAAAGTGGGCTAGGGTTTAAAAATGTGTTCAGAGATGGGAAACAAAATAAAATGTTCGGTCAGTAATACTGTTTTTCAAGTTGTGCACACAAAAAGTTTATGATTAGAGGCCGACACCTAAAAAAAAATGTTTAAACGCAGTTTTTCAATCAGACATTTTTGCAATTTTCTTGCATTTCAGTAAAGTCTCCAACTGATGTACCCCCACATTAATCATTGGCATAATCATGGCACAAAAATGTTTTCTTTGAAAGACTACATAGCTTTATTAAATATTGAAAAAGCTCTAATTGAAAAATGTAAATCTAGTGCAAACGGCTCTTTGAGCTTCTTCCATAGTGGCTTTCACACACAGCAGTGAGGAATTAACAGTCAACAAGGGTAAAGAAATTGACCGTACTATTTTTACATTTTAGGGGTGTTCAGGGAATCGTCTGTAGAAAAAGACGTGCCATGCTCTACTTCGTTGAACAATGAGACTAATGGAAGCAAGAAAAATATGATTGGACAAACCTTTTCTGCCACTTATCCAGCTTTTTCAGGGACAGAGAGTTTGTGGCACATTAGGAGAGCGCGCCCTCAGAATTCACAGATCATTTCTCTTCCCTGACATAGTACATGCAGCACTGCCCCGGAGTGCCTGACGGTGCGTGACATTGCCACTCTGTGTGTGTGTTGGTGAGTGTGTTACAAAGGCATCCAAACGTTTAGCCATCAGCACCTCCTGCAGACCGCCAAATCCTCGGGGTCTCTTTTAAGTTAGCAACCTCTTTTTGTTAGCACTGTGTAGAAAACTGTAAATACACACCAACGACTCGTCACACAGCTGCCGTGGACCTGAGCTCTGAAGAATAAATGTGAATATGTAACACAACATTGACTCGGGTTCTAACAGTCAGAGTGTCAGGTCTTTATATGCACATCCATCCATCCATCTTCTGCTTATTCCGATGTTGGGTCTCAGGGGCAGCAGCTTGAACAGGGAGGCTCAGACGTCTCTTTCCACAGCCACCTCTCCCAGCTCTTCTGGAGGACTCCAAGGTGTTCCCAGACCAAATGAAAGACAGTCTCTCCAGTGTGTCCTGGGTCCCCAGGGTCTCCTCCCAGTCGGACATGTCCAAACCATCTCAACTGGCTCCTCTAGATATACAAAGTAGAAGAGCAGCGGTTCTACTCCATCTCTCTCAGATAACTGAACTTCTCAACCTATCTCTAAGAGAGAGTCCAGCTACCCTGCCGAGAAAACTCATTTCAACCATCTGTATCCACAATCTCATTCTTTTGGTCACTACCCAGAGTTCATGACCATAGGTGAGGGTACCGTAGACTGACCAGTAAACAGAGAGCTTTACCTTACAGCTCAGCTCCTTCTTCACCCCAACAGACCGGCACAGAGTCTGCAATACTGCTGATGCTGCACCAATCTATCTGTCAATCTCACGCTCCATTCTGCCCTCACTTGTGAACAAAACCCAGAGAAATACGAACTCCTCCAGTTGAGTCAGAACCTCACCCTTGACCCAAAGAGAGCAATCCACCCGTTTCTGACTGAGGACCATGACCTTTGTTGAATGTTTCCCAAATGTCATACTGTTTTTACAGTTATGTTAGTAGGAAGGTTCAATAAATATACTGAGATGCAAAAAAGTGGGTGAAGCAGATAAAGTAAATTAAACAGCCTTTGTCTTTATAAGTCTGGAGATAAAACAATAAAATAAAATAAAAACGAACTAATTTCTAGTGCTTTAAAACAACAGGGGATTAGAGAAGTGGGGTTGGGTTCTCAATACGCTGTGCCATTAACTTTCACGTGTCATACAATTTTCCTGGAACTAGATAGAAGAACCAGGATTAAATCCAAGAATTTCTTCAGGATTATGGTGTTTCTGGTTTAACATTCTCATAACTGTTGAAAGTGTGTATTCCTGGAGAGAAACAGAGAGGCCTCTGCCTCCTTATCGTGCCTCAGAAACCTGTAATCATCCTCAGAGGCAGATTAGTGGCTGGACCAGTGAGCCTGCGAATACCCTTCACTTCCTGAGCAGGTGGCCTCCCATACCAAGTGCAGCACATTAATCCAGCCGGGTAACAAATAAGCAGCCGGGCTAATAGAGCTCTGCCAGAGGCTAATGTTTGCTTCTGTTTTGGGCAGAATTAAGTACGGGGGGTGGGTGGAGAGATGGTGAGGTTAAATGAGGCAAGAGAAGGAGAGCAGAAAGGACAAAACCATAAAAAGAGTTGAGTCCAGAGAGTAGTGGGCCTTCAATAATATAGTAAAGGTGTAATCAGATAAGTAACAACATTTGTTAATAATAATAATAATAATAATAATAATAATAATAATCATTTTATTTAAAAGCGCCTTTCAGGACACCCAAGGACACTTAACAAACCAATACAGTGCAAACATTATCAGTGACAAATTGAAATATAAAATACATAAAGATTATAAAATTCAAAATAATAAAAATACATTTAGTAAAGTTAATGATAGATAGTCTAAAGAGATGTGTTTTCACGGCAGTCTTGAACAGAGAAAGGGAGGTGGTGTTTCGAAGGTCTGGTAGTAGAGCGTTCCAGAGGTGAGGGGCAGAGCAGGTGAAGGCCCTGCTCCCCATGGTGGAGACATTTGTTGAGTCTTTACCTGGCTTGTTGTCCTAAATAAATTTCAGCTCATAATGTGTTTATAGAGAAAAACAATGTGAGCGTTTACATGTAGTAAAATAACACAATAGTTCCATAGTTTTGTTTAGTTTATTGTTTATTTGACATATGCAGGTCAACACAAGGTCAGCAATGCAATGTAATGCTCAGGACGAGAAGAACCATCTCAACTCACAAAAAAGAAAGAAAGAAATACCAAAGCATGCAACAAAAGTACAAAATCAAGCACCGAAATTGAAAAAGAAATATAACATCTACAAGGTCCAAAATAAATATTAAACAACACGACAGAATACAGCGGTGCTATTAGGATGAATCTGTACAAACAAAGTACCTCACAGAAGACCTGTTTTAGACAGACAATGTGCTGGTGAAGACAATATACAGACAATATACAGCAATAAAAAGCAACTAAAATTAAACAGTCTTATAAAAACATAGTTAGTGTTAGCAACATGGTCCCATTAGCACCATGGTACTGTTAGCGGTACGGTTCTGTTAGCAGCATGGTTCTGTTGGCATTGTGGTCCTGTTAGCAATTTGGTTCTGTTATCAGCAACATCCTGTTAGCAGTGAGGTTCTCTTAGCAGAATGGTACTGTTAGCAACATGGTTCTGTTAGCAACATGGTCCTGTTAGCAGCATGGTCCTGTAACAGCATGGTACTGTTAGCAACATGGTCTTGTTAGCAGCATGGTCCTGTTAACAGCATGGTACTGTTAGCAACATGGTCCTGTTAGCAGCATGGTAGGCTACTGTTATCTGTGAGGTTCTCTTAGCAACTTGGTACCGTTAACAACATGGTACTGTTAGCAATGTGGTTCTTTTAGCAGCACGGTCCCGTTAGCAGCATGATGATAATAACAACTGCGGAAACAGAAAATCACTGTCCTCCAGAACCGGGTCCAGCAGACACAGAACATCCAAAGTTTTCCTGCAGACATGAACTGTTTCGTAGAGTTCAGTCCGTGCATGCAGAAGGAGGACCATGGAGACGGCTACCGTCCATGACAGGCCGGAACTTGAGCCCGAGGCGGGATAGGGGCCGGGATCTGAACCAAGATGGCAAGGCAGCAACACACAAACCTGAAAAAGTGCATTGCGGTCATACCCGTGCCTTGGGTGTGCAGTGCAGGCGCAAAAAGGTTAAACAAAAACAACAGGAACAAAAAAAGGAGCAAGTGCTGCCATACTTTGGCACACGTGGCATGACGTCAGCGCACAAGACGTGATCCAGAGTGCGTCAGTTTGACAAATACTTGCATGGACAGATGTACAATTTTCCAATGTCCCTATGTTTACAAATTGTTTCATAGTTCATGTGCTTTATTTAAGATTAGCAGTTTAGAATTGCACACAGATGGTTAGATGTACAGAGGTTTCATTTACAAGAACTACATTATTGTTAAATCCAAAATAAATTCATTTTTGTAATTAATTCCAACATATTATTGGGGCGGCTGAGGCTGAGTGGTTAGAGCAGTCGTCGTCCGATGCAAGAGTTGGGGGTTCAAATCCACCAGCAGTCACATGCCGAAGTGTCCCTGGGCAAGACACTGAACCCCTTGTTACCTCTGATGTGTGTCCCATCAGTGTACACAGTAAAAATGCCAGTGTTGAATTAACACCCTCAGTGTTAAGTTTAACACCGGAAAAGTGTCTATATGTGTCCAAGTCAGCTGGTGTTAAAGTAACACTTTCGAAAGTGTTAAAAGTTTAACACCCATTTTTTTGTTAAATTAACACCAGCCATTGTTAATATTCAACAATAGCTAGTGTCACATTAACATTGCAACAGTGTTAGTGTTAAAATATAATGTTAAAAGTAACACTGTTCAGTGTTAATCATAAACATAATGCGGTGTTGAAAAAGTAAACGACTGACACCACAAGGTGTCAATAATTTACCTTTTCAACACCGCATTATGTTTATGATTAACACAGTGTTAATCATAAACATAATGCGGTGTTGAAAAGGTAAATGATTGACACCACAAGGTGTCAACATCAACCAAATCCAATGGGAATTTTTTTCAAAAAAAAATACTCAGAAATGGAAAGTTCAACTTTTATTAAACCCATTTCAGTATTACAGACCTTCGATGCTCAGCTCATATAAAACAGTAGCGGGGCACAATATGTTTCTTTCATCATTATCAGCCGAAAATTGCCTGTCATAAGGCTGATAATACAGTATACATGTAGTCCCCGACTTACGAGCGAGTTCCGTTCCTGCGAGTTGCTCGTAACATGAAAATTTGTAAGTTGGAACACGAAGCACGTGTTCTCGTAAGTCCGGATTTTCGCTTGTAAGTTGGAACATTTATGCTAGCGCTACTACGAACACTCGTTTTTCATCAAAAACGTTCATATTAGTTCATAAACATGGTCGGAAACGTGTTTCCAAACGGTTAGCTAACACACTTTCATCTAAAAACACAAAAAAGTGCTTTATTTTTTACAAATTTACTTCTCTTTCGCCAGCTCGTAAGTCCGGGACCTCGTATGTAAGAGCGCTCGTAAGTCGGGGACTACCTGTATCAGATTAGTGACACAACTAATAGCAAACACATCATCCACCATCTCTATTCTGAAAGCATTCAGATGATCATCTAAACACTCTGTAATGACTTTAGCAGTCACAAATAAAATAAATACAGCCAAGTTTATGTGAACCCCTTTTGGGTCCCAGTGGATTTGCCATTTCAAAATCATCGTAATACAACTGTACAGTATTTGGAGATCATGTTCTTGCTCTGAAAATAATGAGTGATTTCTGGAATAGGAACCATCACTGATGTCTCTATAGATCCCATCTTTATGGCTCTTTACTTGTTGAAAGCAAGTACTAGTT
Organism: Garcialebias charrua; assembly: GCA_038048925.1. Taxonomy (NCBI): domain Eukaryota; kingdom Metazoa; phylum Chordata; class Actinopteri; order Cyprinodontiformes; family Rivulidae; genus Garcialebias; species Garcialebias charrua. Next base: position 20,569 of record JBBPBX010009370.1, read on the forward strand.
CTTCGTTAGTAAACAATGACTCAACAGTTCCTAAAATAGTACATACTGTACATAAATTTGTCATTAACAGGAATTTGACTGTAAACACCTGTTGTTTTATGCAAATGTGTATCATAACACACTCCAAGAACATGCTCTATTGGTTCAACAATTTTCCATAAAAAAAAATATATATATATACCTTTGCCTCTTTGTTTCAGTGTTAAGGTGTGTGAATAGATTTTTCATGTTCTCAACACATTATTTGACTTTGTTTAAGGTTTGCTCATTCACTTCAGATGAAAAACATGCAAGAACAGCATCCTGTGCTTGAATATGAACATAATTAACAACCTCTTCCATTGAACAAGTTAAAGACTGCACAATATTTTCAGAAACTCCAGCTGCTTGAACTTGGGCAACAGAGCTACACATGTCCATTAACTGCCACTTTTTAGGAAGACTTTCTTGACGAACAGAAGTAGTACTCAACGGGTCATCGGCACAAACATCATGGGTCTCAACACCATCTGTTCCAACATTGTCCACATGAACAGAGTCTATGGCAATAGTGTCTCCATGTGCTTTCACCAAGTGCTTCTTGAACCCAGAATACGTGTAAAAAACTGATGAACAGCTATGTTCCTCACATTTCAAACGCAATTTGTGGCCTGGATACAAAGCATGACTAAATTTCAAATGCTGAAAAAGAGTTGAAGAATGTCTGTGCTGAACCTTACAAATGAAACATGTTGGCATATTTAAATGTTGTTAATGCTCACTCTGATTTCCTTGACTCTGGGGCTCTCCTTTGTTGCTGCCGCATCAATCCCATAAACTGTTGTTTGGATGAAAGTGTAGAAGTTGAGGAGGGTTGCATCGTAGGACACAGCAAACACAAAATGTGCCTTAAAAAGTTCATCGAAGGCAGCCACTGCAGTCTGTACCACACAAGGAATGGGCTTCTGATCCAGGATGATGTAGAACTTTTGAATACTGCTCTTCTTTTCTCCAACGCAGAGGAGGAAGGCCTGTGCAGATCCAACTTTGCCAAGGAATGTCGCCATGCTTGTCCCCACCTAAGATTGAGAGACAGCACATTAGAAATAATGGTTTTAGACCCTCACAAGCAACAAATTAAGAACACTTTCCACCTTCCTTTAGCTGTGACCATGCCACAAAAGTGGATGTGACTTGCAAGGAAACTCCTGTGAGCTTCAGTGAAAAGATCAGTTCTAATAGGCTCATACAATTCTTTGTGACATTATGTTCCCATAACCAATTTTTTTCCCATTTCGTCATAAAATTCACCTTGATCCCTCCCATCCCCTCCAAAATTAACTATAAATTTATAATACAAATAAAAACAAATAATGACTTTACATTATACAGTCTTGTAAAACTGAGATCAATTTACTGTAAGTGAAGCGCAATAATGCATGTGAAAAACATACCTTCATGAACTTCATGAACTTCACAACACGATGAGCTGCCTCAGTTGCACTAATTTTTACACGTTTCTTCCCTTTGGGGGTTGGAGGCAATAGATGAACCAGCAGGAGAATGGCTGCCAAGTCGCTATCCCATTCTGATAAAATCATAACACAAGCAATCATTAGAATTACGACATGAAAATGCATACATAGAAAAGACTGTTGAACATATTTATCTATCAGTACATACCATAATCACGTGATTCCTCCTGAGCAGACAGAAGGTCATCCAGTGGAACGCTCTGTCGAAGGCTTTTGCTGACAGTGATGACCTTTGGTTTGTAGAACGTTGGCCATCTTGCAATGAACTTCCCCAAGATGTCTTCTCCAAAGAGCATGATGAAGTCCTGCTCAATCTAAAAAAAAGAAAAAATACCATTAAAAAACCCAATTCAAAAGTTCGGTTAATCAAATCTCAGAGTTTCTCACCAAGCCTGGTGTATCCAAGAATCTAGGGAAGTGATCCAAGATGAGTGATGACTGGTCCAGATCATATAGCATATTCTGTCTATGCTTAAATGTTGCCTTCATTCAAACACTTCTATGGCCAAAGCTCCATCTGAGATGAACTCCAAAAACTCATCTGTCACATGCACAACAAAGTCCTGGAGAAAACAAGAAGGGTCAGGGTAAAGATGATTTGAAAATAAAACTGACAAGAATCGAGGCATCAGAGACTCTTCCTGTACCTTGCAGTGATCAAACTGGACAGTGAAGTGAGCGTCAGAGCTTCGAGAAGGTCTGTCAGGGCTGACCATGGGAGGAACCACGGTGGGCTCGCTGTGCTCCCAGAATGTGTACTGACAGAAGACAAAGTTGGACAGGTTGAGCGGCAGCCCCGTGGTCTCTTTGATCCTCACCTGGACGAGACAAACAACGATTCTCTCAGAAGGAAAGACTTTTAAAGTCTTTGTTGTAACCTGCCAAGAGGTGTGGGCTTTCTTACCCTGCAGCTGAGCCTTTTGGACATGTGGACGATCTCTCCGTTGGTGTCCATGACCTCGTAGCAGCTACATTCACTGGAATTCTCTGATGACTCGTCCGCCCAGGAAAGACTCACAGGAACAGCTCCACTGACTCGCTGCAGCTCAACATGCAACCTGCCAGCCACCTGTACACATGAGCAGAATGTCACTGCAAGATCCAGAAAATTCTGACTGGCTGGTATCCTGTTTTTTATTTTTAAGTATTTTTTTTTGCAACCAAACTACTTCTGCATACTTTATGCTATTTAGCTGTCCATATTTTATTTTATACTTTTAGCTCTGTGATGGATGTCCTCCACCTCTCGTACAGTGAGTGCTGGAGATAGGCACCAGTTGCCCCTGACCTGGAAAGGGACAACAGGATAAGTAGATGGATGGATGGAAGCGTGGATGTATGTATGGATGGATGAGTAGATGGATGGATGTGTGGATGTGTGGATGGATGAATGGGTGGAAGGATGGATAGATGGAAGGGTGGACGGATGGATGAGTGGGTGGATGGATTGATGGGTGGATAGATGGAAGTGTGGATGGATGTATCGATGGACAGATGGATGTGTGGGTATGGATGATGGGTGTGTAGGTGGATGGATGGATGGGTGGGTGGATGGACTGATGCTACTTTTAGCTTGCCTTTAAATGAATGAATTTTAAAATGGATCATTCTATTTTCCACCTTGACACAACTCACATGTTTTGCCATCAGGTGGTCCTTCAACCAGTCGTCTTCTCTGTGATCACTGTAGATGAGCTTGAAGATTCAAGTGACGAGGCTGACTCAGAACTGAAGGAAGCGTCTGTTACCTCACTCTCGTCAACGACGCCCACTGTATAAAGTTTAGAAGACATTACAACTTGAACTTAACTTTTGATTTATATATTTTTAAAATGCATTAGAAGGAACACTTGTTTTAATGCTTTTAAATCTTACCAAAGTGCTTAGTGACTACTTTTGAAAGATACTGTTGCAGACCTCAGGAGTTCATCAAAAATGTCAGAATCCACATCAACTCCAGAAGAGTCTTTCAGGTCTACACATATTTCACTTGACAAATTGAATTTAGCATAAACTGGAAGGAAAAAAAATACACACCTTAACTAATTTATAGCATACGGTTAGAACTTGTAAGAGCCAATTAAATTTATAATTAGAAAATATTTTGAATAGCATTTTCAGACAATGAACTGGTGGTTGAAATGGTACATTTTGTCTTTAAAGTTACCCATATTGTTTGACATCACCATTTTTATGAAAAATAATGACTTAATTATTACTTGAACAAAGACAGGGGTTGATTAATAAGCATTCTGGGCATAATTTGAGATAAACTACGTTAAGCTTACTTCATTTAATGGCAGCTGCTACAACATCATAATTAGTACTCAACTTACCCTCGTGCATGAATTTCAAGTAATCATAGCAGTCATCTGTTACTGGAACACGAACCCATTTCTGGACTGTCTGATGCCACTTGAACACAGCATTTCTGCAGAGCACAAAAGGGACAAGATCCAAGCTTTAACAACACCTTACAGATGTTAAAAACCAGCTATTTATCCCTTCCACTATCACTTTGAACACGTTAGCTCTTTCAGCTAAACTTTATCCAAGCTAGAGTGTTGAGCTAGCTAGCTAGTCGTCAGAATCCACTCCCTGCCGGCTAGCCGTACGACAACAAAAGCAACACGCAGCTAGTCGCCGCAGCATTTCCGTATCTTGTAAACGTGCACAAATACGCTAGTGAGAGCTGACGGAGCTGAGTGGAGGCTCACTTTACCGCAGTCCGTAACGTGACTTGCTTTGCTACTGGTACAGTACTGTACTATGAACGCTGTTTCTGTTTTACGTCGTAAACGGAGTACGGCGGATAGACAGAGGCGGACGTTGGTTTTACGTCGTAAACACAATACGGAATACGGAGGATGGACGTAAGAATACGAGTCACCAGCAAATATAGGCCATTAATAGTAGTAGTAGTTTCTTTATTTCAGATACAATACAAGATCCATATATGTATATAAAAAGAGTAAAACATAAAAAAGATTAAAAAGCTTTCCTATAAAAAAATAAAATAAGAATAAAAGACTAAAAAGCTTTCCTATAGAGGCTCATCCGCCAATGAGTCCCCAAAATAGAAAAATATCTCACAGAGCTTAGTCCAGGGTTGGTCAGTGTAGTGATGATGCAGTTTTCAGATACAGACAATCTACACATGCATCTATACATGAGGTTACGCAGCACCGCTTGGCAGGTAGGCACACCTGCATCAGCAAACATTTTGCTCGCGCTGCTCCATCGAGGTACCCTCAGCATCATTCGAAGGCCATCATTATATGCCACAGTTAGTCTATACATACTGCTCTTTTTATAACGTCTCCACAGGTGAGCGGTGTACAAAGGAGTGCAGTAGGCCTTAAAGAGTTGGATCTTAACCGATGATGAGCACATTCCAAACCTACGGATCAGCGTGTTAGCTTGACCATAGAGCATACGACATTGTCTGTAAATGTCTCTATCATCTGACAGGTCTGCAGCCATTAACTCTTTTTTTCACTTCATTATGGCTCAAAAACGTATGTGTGTTTTTTTTATTATGTAAGGCACTGTGTTAGGATAGGCTAAGTGCTTGGTAATACAGAACTGTACATGTGGTGCAGAACGTATGTTTGGATTTACGTCAAAAATTGCTTTACGTCTAATCTACGGAGCTCTATGGTGGACTTTTTTCGCGCTCTTTTGCGTTCCGTCTCAAAAGTTTACCCAGCAACAGGACGAACCAGACAACAGCCACAATGAAACCATAAATTATGTAAAATAGTTGAAAACATTCGACATTTATGTTGGATTAAAACCTTTTTTTATTATTATTTTGAGTAACCTTACGGAAAATGAACTCCTCTGAAGCTAGCTGTTTGCAATGTTAGCTTTTTACATAACACATCGCCAATATTTCAAACTAAAAAGCACATTCCCAACAAAACAATAGTCATGTACAGATATTTAGCTTACCTTTAGGAAAGAATTGTGTCTTTCGTGTGCGAACAGAAGCCATATCGACCAGTGACTGGTGGCAACACGACAGAAAGTAGAAGGCACCCTGCAGACGTTACGCGAAGGCGGGGCTTAAAGCAACACCACCCAATTAGCACTGGAATTTAACAATGCAAATATGACGAATATTACGCAGGCAGTGTTTTTTTAAAGCTGTGTGATGTTAAAACAACACTCACACTCTTTATTTAACACTACACCTGAGATTTTAACACTGGCATTTTTACTATGTATGATTCACTTCTGGAGTCCAAGTTTTTAGCTTTCTGCAAAACATGTTGCTTTAATTGTTTCAGGGGGCAACCATAGAATAAGGTCCTGGTTTGTTCTGACATTATGTCAATCCACATTCCAACAGTCATGCTGCATGTGACTGTGGTGGTGTTTACAGCTCCACACTCTCGTCAAGCCCATCTGAAAGTAAGAGTACAGTATACAGGTAGTCCCCGACTTACGAGCGCTCTTAATACAAGGTCCCGGACTTACGAGCTCGCGGACGAGCATTAAATTTGTAAAAAATACAGCACTTTTTGTGTTTTTAGATGAAAGTGTGTTAGCTAACCGTTTGGAAACACGTTTCTGAGCATGTTTATGAAGTAGTATGAATGTTTTTGATGAAAAACGAGTGTTCGTAGTAGCGCTAGCATAAATGTTCCAACTTACGAGCGAAAATCCGGACTTACGAGAACACGTGTTTCTTGTTCCGACGTACGAATTTCCGGTTTACGAGCAACTCATAAGTACGGAACTCGCTCGTATTTGGGGAAACATTACAATACAATTTATTTCTACATCTTTTGATTGCACACATAAATGATAGATGAGAAGTGATATGATACCCCTTGATGGTATGCAATAAAGCTATAGAAAATAGGCTTAGGCATATTCATTGCAAAGATGAATATATACTATAGATTTCCAAATACTGTACTGTAAATAAATGTTTAATCATTATTTGGTTAACAAGATCCATGTGTTTTGCAGGTGCCTGTTGTGCCGGATGTAGAAGTCCCAAGGCGAAAGGTGAAGTCTCTACGGACTACCAGCTCAGCCTTGCTGGTTGGAGATCTTGCCGTGCTCGTCTACGGGAGAGAGTTATTGGCCAATTGAAGTTTGACTGGGAGGCAATCGGGGGCTCATAAAGATGTGGAGTCAAAGCCTTTGGCCAACACAAAGCTTGATACTTGGTGAGTGTATATAATGTAGGACAAAACTCTGCTCTCTCCTCACCATCCTACTACCTCCTGCAGCTCCTCTCCATCTTGAACTTGTTTTCTGTCTGTGTTTTCTGTCGGTGTTTTCTGTTTTTATTGCAGGTCATGACCCTGCTTTAACTTCACATGTTCATGTTTGTGTCTCTTTCAACAGACAAAACCTGTTGCACCTGACGTCATGGGCAGACCTGTGTCCTCTGCTCTCTCCTCACCATCCTCCTGCAGCTCCTCTCCATCATCACCTGTGCGTCACCACCTTGTGCCTAACAGTGAGTTGAACTTGTTTTCTGTCTGTGTTTTCTGTTTTTATTGCAGGTCATGACCCTGCTTTAACTTCACATGTTCATGTTTGTGTCTCTTTCAACAGACAAAACCTGTTGCACCTGACCTCATGGGCAGACCTGTGTCCTCTGCTCTCTCCTCACCATCCTCCTGCAGCTCCTCTCCATCATCACCTGTGCGTCACCACCTTGTGCCTAACAGTGAGTTGAACTTGTTTTCTGTCTGTGTTTTCTGTTTTTATTGCAGGTCATGACCCTGCTTTAACTTCACATAATAATAATAATAATAATAATAAACTTTATTTGTATAGCACCTTCCTACAATGCCTTGCATTGACCAAGGTGCTTAACAGGATAAAAAGATGAATAAACTGGAACAATAAATCAATGAAAATAGAATAAGAAACAACAGCAATAAAAGAAGGCAATGGAAATAAAAAATGCTACATACTAAAATAACACAAGTAATAAAAGTTACACACTGAAAGCTTTTTTGAACAAGTGGAAATAAAAAGGCAATGGAAATAAAAAATGCTACATATTAAAATACCAAAAGTAATAAAAGTTACACACTGGAAGCTTATTTGAACAAGTGGAAATAAAAAGGCAATGGAAATAAAAAATGCTACATATTAAAATACCAAAAGTAATAAAAGTTACACACTGAAAGCTTTTTTGAACAAGTGGGTCTTCAGTCTGGTTTTGAACAGAGTCAGATCAGAGGTGGCACGCAGCTCAAGGGGGAGGCTGTTCCAGGCTTTTGGGCCGGCAACAGAAAATGACCGGTCTCCCCATTGTTTGTACCTTGAGCGAGGCACCTCCAGCAGGTGTTGACTGGCAGAGCGTAAATCTCTGCCGGGCTGATGGGCTTTCAAAAGTTCTGAGATGTACAGAGGAGCAAGTCCATTCAGAGCTTTGAAAACAAACAGGAGCAGCTTGAACTGTATCCTGAACTGAACCGGGAGCCAGTGTAGAGAGGACAGGACAGGAGTGATGTGTTCATATTTTCGTGTGTTGGTCAAAAAGCGCGCGGCAGAGTTCTGTACAAGCTGTAAACGGGAGATGGAGGATTGATTAATACCAACATACAAAGCATTACAATAATCAAGTCTGGAGGTCACAAAGGCATGGATGGCCTTCTCCAGATCACCACGGCTGAGAAATGACTTGACTTTGGAGAGCAGACGGAGCTGGAAAAAGCTGGTCTTGACAACAGAACTGATCTGTTTATCAAACTTTAAGTTGGAGTCAAGCTGCACTCCAAGATTTCTGACCACCGGGTTGAAGTGGGGGAGGGGAAAACCAACACTGGGACTGGGAAGGATGTTGCTGGTGTCATCAGGTGCACCAAATAAAATGCATTCAGTTTTATCTGTGTTTAGGTGGAGGAAGTTTTGAGAGAGCCAGTGCTTAATGTCATTTAAGCAGTTGACAAGAGTGTTTGAACTGAGTGAGGGGTTGGGAGTGACTGGCAGATAGATTTGTAAATCGTCTGCATACATGTGAAAAGACAGGTTATGACGTGTGATGATTGATCCTAATGGCAGCATGTAAAGAGAGAAGAGGACTGGCCCTAGAATAGATCCCTGTGGTACGCCAGAGGTCAGAGGGGTTGATGAAGAGGAGGACAGATCGCCTATCATGACAGAAAAAGTTCTCCCAGACAGGTAAGATTTGAACCACTCAAGCACAGCTCCCTGGAGGCCAACCAGCTGAGACAAGCGGTTGATTAGTACCTGATGGTCGACGGTGTCAAAAGCTGCTGAGAGGTCTAACATCACCAGCAGAGCAGGGTTTTTTGCATCCAGGGACAGAAGAATGTCATTCTGTACTTTGAGCAGTGCAGATTCAGTACTGTGACGAGCTCGAAAACCTGACTGAAATTTTTCAAACAGGTTGTTGAGCTCTAGAAAAGATTGAAGTTGAATAAAAACAATCTTTTCTAGGACCTTTGATAGAAATGACAGATGGGAAACTGGTCTGAAATTAGAGAGAGCTGTAGGATCTAGGCCTGGTTTTTTGAGAAGAGGCCTGACCACAGCATGTTTGAAAGCAGATGGCACAAAACCTGAAGATAGACAGCTGTTAATAAATGACAAAACACAAGGACCAATTACATCAAAGGACTGTTTGAACATTTTAGAGGGAATGATGTCCAGAGAACAGTTAGTTGGTTTCATCTGCTGAACCACCTTGGTGAGGTGAGGCAGTGAAACCAGGTCGAACTGGTCAAAAACAGCTGTGGTTATTGCAGATGCACATGACTGGACAGTGTTGGATGGACTGACAATGTTCTGCCTGATAGAGTCTATTTTGTTGACAAAATAGCTCTGAAAGTCGTCACAGGTAGACTGTGTGGCAGTTTTCAGAACATTGACAGATGGATTGATAACAGACTGGAGTGTGTTGAATAGTGTCTTCGGCCGGTTGGAGCTGGTGGTGATTAAATTGGAGAGGTACTGTGACTTGGCCTGTTTCACAGCATTATGATAATCACAGAGACAGTCTCTCAGTATTCCCTGAGATACATGAAGCCGGTCGTGCCTCCATTTTCGCTCTGCTTTTCTGCAACGTTGTCGAAGAGCTCGCGTCGTTTCGTTGAGCCATGGTGAAGGTCTGTTTTTTGAAGATGCCTGTTTGAGAGGAGCGATGGAGTCCAAGATCGTTGTGCAGGTGTGATGGAAGGAGGTGATGAAGTCCTCAGGATGTAGAGATGGGTCCAGGCTGATAGCAGAGCAAAAGTCCGTGCTCTTGAAGGCATCAGTGAACTGACTTGGGGTGGATGGGGTGATGGAGCGGCAGAGACGTGCTGGGAGAACAGCCTTCGGTGCAGGAGGGGTGGAAAATTCAAATAAGATGGGAAAATGGTCTGAAATACAGGTGTCCAGGATCTCCACAGTAGGTATTTGAAGGCCGTGGGAGATAATTAAATCGAGTGTATGACCCTGACTGTGCGTGGCCCCCGAGACCGACTGCGACAGGTTAAAAGAGTCCAGGAGGTCCTGAAACTCACATCCAAGCTGATTACTTGGACAGCAGATGTGTGCATTGAAGTCTCCACAGAAAAGCCAAGAGTCAAACTTTGGCAGTAGGTCAGCCAGTAGTTCTGAAAACTCACTGAGAAAGTTTTTATTGTGTTGTGGAGGCCTATAAAAGAGGCCACACAGTAGAGGTTTAGCAGATTCCAGTACATGATGGGAAAGACAACACAGCACTCCCCTTAATCAATAAGAGAGTGGATTATAGCTGGAAAACAGATTTAGCTGGAAAACTTTTCCAGCTAAATCTGGAAAACTAAAAACAACAGTAGCTCATGGCTCACTGCTAAAGCTGGAAAACTAAAAAAACGCTTAGCATTATGGGAAAGACAACAAAATCCACTCTCTTATTGGTTAAGGGGAGTGGCTGTGTTGTGTTTCCCATCATGCTTAGCGCTTTTTTAGTTTTTTCAGCTTTAGCTGGACAAACTATTGGTTATAACTATTGGTTATAATGGGAAAGACAACAAAATCAACTCTCATATTGGTTAAGGGGAGTGGCTATGTTGTCTTTCCCATCATGCTTAGCGCTTTTTTAGTTTTTTCAGCTGCACCATGAGTAAGGAGGACATGTGTGTGGTATAATTGCCTCCTGTCCTGTGTGTTGTTAGCCTGTTTAAAACCAGACCCTTGTCCTTCACTTCGCTTCGGATTAGGGTCTGGGACTTCTCCCATAGAGAAGGATTTTTTCCGGTAGACCGGACCAATCAGAGAACAGAAGGGGTGAAGTTTTTGGCCCTTAACACACGCCCCCACCTGTTCTAGCAAGCAGCTGCATGTTCTCATTCAAAGTGATGCAAAGCGATGCAGGACTGTTTTATATGTGACACAAATGTATTAAATTCCCTTTCTCAATCCCTTATCTGGAGTTTTCTTTTGTTTTTTTTGCCAAAAGTCAAGTGATCGCTCCCTCCTCCTCCTCCTCTCCCTCCGCTGATGAGGAAATGCCTCAGGTTGTCACGAGAGAATTAAACTCGGGTTCAACGTGGCTGCCCGAGTTCCATCAGATTTTCTGGTCTTCTGGTGTGCTGGACCAGCGCTCCATGGTTTTATTTTATTTTTTTAGAACGTTTTATTAACATATAAACACAGAATATGCATCGGCAGCGAGAGAAAATGCAGCAGGAGGCGGAGCAGATGCTTTGAATGAGAACATGCGGCTGCTCGCTGGCTGCGCGCTGGGACAGGTGGGGGCGTGGGTTAGGGGCCAAAAACTCTGCCCCTTCTGTTCTCTGATTGGTCCGGTCAAAAATCTACCGGAGAAATCCTTCTCTATGGGAGAAGTCCCAGACCCTAGTCCGAAGCGAAGTGAAGGACAAGGGTCTGGTTTTAACCAGGCTAGTGTGCTGTTAAAGTCAGTGGGTTCCCTTTTGTAAGGCTTAAGAGTGTCTTCATTGGGTTTATCTCACACAATGTTAAGAAGTGCAGTCACAGAATGTGATTGAACACAAGTGCTCTTTGAAGCTGGATCGGAAAAGTATCGGCAGGTTTGATCCGATACCCGATACTTAAATAATGCTGGTATCGGATCGGCCCCATCCCTAGTTGTGAGCATGCATAAGTGAATAAGGTTCCTCGAATAGAACATTCAATAGCGACCGTGAAGCATCAGAGATCCAAACTGGTCTCGTGGTATGAACTGAGCAGTGTGTAGATCTCGTTGAGTTGCTTGATGAGTTGCTGAGAACAATTTACTGACCAAATGGGGAAGTCGGCAGAAAGAGATGAAAAATACCTTGAGTCTCGACTTATTCTCAACGTCTTCCCACATCAAGCTCAGGAGAACAACTCAAATACAAATACTGATACCTTGGTATCAGGACTGCGTTCCAAAATCTTAGTCACAAAATGTTTAGAGTGGTACAAAGGAAACCAATCAGAATTAGACCTCACAAAATGTCTCAATTGCAGATATCTTTAAAAAAAAAACTGTGACTTGTGAATGTTGAACTTCTGTACCAGCTGCCCAAAAGAGGCAAATTTGTCAACAAAGCAATCATATAGTGCAGGGGTCACCAACACGGTGCCCGCGGGCACCCGGGTGCCCCCAAACACCATTTGAGGTGCCCGTGGACCTGTTCTAAAAATAGCACAACTCACTACTAAGCTGCATTTAAAATTTCATTTTATTCAGTTGTTATTCTTTTTTTTTGTATTGATATATATTTTAAAATGTCTATCTTAAAAATATGTTCTTAAAAATATGTTTATTATACTTTTTTTTTCAATTTACGCTTTGTTATTTCCGAAGGGTTTATCAAACTGGTGCCCTTTGTATGACTCCGTACCCACGAAGTAGCTCTCGGTTTCAAAAAGGTTGGTGACCCCTGATATAGTGAATGCACTCCATTCAAGTTCCAGGCGTCAAACGCTGTATCAGCTACTGAAGGAGTAAACGTGATTATTTGACACAGGTGCTACAAACAGTAACTCTGTAGAGTTATATTCCAAAATATAGTTTAAACAAGAGACATATGACACATTATATTACATCAACTAACTATTATATAACAATCTATAGCAATGACCCGGACAAACAAAGACCTCATAATCTTTGATCCTGTTTTGTGATCTTGACATTGTGGGTCGTCTCACAAAAAATGTTGAATAACAGAGATACCATTTCCTGCATTTTGGTGAATTTAACAGTTTGCTATACATCAACATTTACCTACATTTGTAAACACTTAATAAAATTACTATTTTGGAGAAAAACAGCTGGTTGTGTGTGAGCAGCTCCGATTCTGTCAGGTGTCCAGACCCTCCCTCCTCTCACTTCACGGTTCTGAGCTGAACTCTTCTCCACTGAATTTGTTGTTCCTGCTCCAGTTCTTGTTGCACCGTTTGAAGAACCTTCATCAACGATTCAATTCTCTGTTGTCCAACTAAGGACAATCCATCCACATCTATTTTTTTATTAAAGTAAATTTGACTGTCTTTTTGACATTTTGATCAATAATGTTATTTTGACAAATTAGCACCATTGTTTTGAAATGTGATGTTTAATGTGAAAAACATCAACATTTCTCTTTGTATTTTTATTTTTTACAGTAAGCTTTTTTTTAAGTCTGAAATGAAGCAGGAGTTCAGACACCTGCAGACGTGTGTGCGCTGTAGAACTGTCTGGAGATGTTTCTGTGTGTAACGTGCACTGTCCTTGAATAAATTATTGTTTCTGTTTCTGGGTCTGAAAGGAGGAGGAGAGGGGGTGTTTTTCAGTGTGCAGCGCCGCTGTAGGGACAAGACTTCACACAGAAGCTCAGTACGTAAATGTGACCATTCCTCCGTCCTCACTCCCCCCACCTATAGGCTCCTCTCCTCCTACTCCTCGAAGGAGCGCCATGCATGCTACGGCTGAAACATCCACAGACTGAGTCCGCCTGGCTACGGGCAACGTCTCCTCTCGTTGTATTTTTTATAAATAATCAAAATAAAAATGTGCAATGACTTTGAACTTTTAGGGGCAGAGTTGGCGGATCCGATGAAAGAGTTGCCGGAACATAGCGGGTCAAAATGAGATAGTTCCCGGATCTTGTTCCGGCAGGATCTGGCTCAAGTTAAGCACTGCTCTGGCAGCAGCATTTTGGATTAACTGAATACTTTTTAAAGAAGTATTTGTCCACCCAGATAATAAACCATTGTAATAGTCCAGTCTAGACGTGACAAATGCATGAACCAGTTTTTTCTGCATCATTATTAGATGTTTCTAATTTTAGCAATACTGTATTGTTAAGTTGAAGTTCAAGTTATGTTTATTTGGTATATGCAGGTTAACACAAGGTTAACAGTGCAATGAAATATTCAGGATGATGTTGTATATCCACCTTATTACTGAATTAGGCAGATATTCTGAATTGAATCATTAGACGAAGTGGTATAGTTTCATTCACTTTATTGAACCATCTTCATCCACCACCTGCCACCGCACTTTCAGAACGAACACCTTCTAACCCCGCCCCCACACACGTCATCACGTAAACTCTGTCAGCATCCCAATACATGACATCCCCCTTTTCCTTAGATTTTCAACTTCCCCCTCCATACATTTAAACATCAGTTTTTTTTCTTTTCCATCATCTTCAGTATCTTCACGCCTTCAGGCTTACCAATACATTTCCTTAGTCACAAACAACATAAAACAATTTACATTCCTTAGAACCATGAACAACCATTTCCCTTTTTTTTTTTTTTTATACAAAGTCACGAAACCTCTCTGGAGTCTTTCTGAGTCTCTGAGGTCTGAATGTCTTTTCCATTTCTAAGTCTTGAGTGCCCTCTTGTGGTGTTGCACTGTAAGTGTCCTCTTTTTCATCCTCAAAGTCTTTATTTTCAGAAAACAGTTTTTGTTCACCAACTCCTTCCTCAGTTTCATATTTTCTCACATGTGTGGTGTTTCGGTGATACCGAACTCCTGTTGGTGATTCAACCACAACTTGGTTTCCTGTTTTGCTCACGACTTTGTGTGGTATTGCATTAAATGGTGTTGTTAATTTGTCAACTTTTTCCTGTTGAACCAGCACTGTGTCTCCCAGCTCTATTTTTGAATGTTGAGCTTTTCTTCGGATGTCAGCATAACTTTTCGCTTTTCCTTTTTGTTCTGCGTCTCTGTCACGTACATCCAACGCAGCTGTGTTTGTTTCACTCATGTCCGGTAATTTTCCTCTCATTTTTCTGTTGAATAAAAGTTCTGCAGGACTTTTGCCTGTGGTTGCATGTTCAATGCTGCGATAAGCTGTCACATATTTTCTTAGTTCTCGTTTCCAGTCCAGTCCTTCAGCTTGTGCAATTCTGATCCTCTTCATCAGTGATGCGTTCTGACGTTCGACTTCTCCGTTGGCTTGAGCCCATTTTGGTGTTGTCCTCACATGTTTTATTCCATTGTTCTCACAGTATTCTTTGAATAATTCTGATTTGAACTGTGGACCATTGTCAGATCTAATGGAAACTGGTAGACCATGTCTACTAAACATACTGTCAATAGAGTCTATGACTTTCTCAGCAGTTGTAGATGTCAACACATCATATTCATAGTAACGGCTGTAATAGTCTATTAGCACAAGAATGGAGTGATTTGAAGATAATGGTCCCAGTAAGTCTACTGCCACATCTTGCCACGGTCCATCCGGTAAAAGTGTGCTTCTCACTGGTTCTGGTGGATCAGGTCTGGCTACAATTTGACAACCATGACATGCTTTGCAATATTTTTCTGTTGCTTTGTCCATGCCAGGCCACCATACTTTTGTCCTGAGACGTTGTTTTGTCCCTACAATTCCTAAATGTCCTTCATGTCCTTTCACTTTATCTAATAATCAAATGACCAGTTAAGCTTTTATCTGTCAGCTAATAGATAATGGTTTGTGAGCAATAATAACACAACCAAGTTATTGTTGATGTTTTGTGTTCTAATGTCAATTAGGGAGATGATAAGAGCCCCAAACCCCAGAGAACCACCGAGAAGATTCAGGAAGAGACACAGAGGTACAGACGTATACCATCAACCCTAACCTCAGCTACCAGTAATCCAGTGACCTGGTGGTGGAATGTGAGGGACACTATGCTAATGCTATCAAACTGACAACCAGGTATCTGTGTGTACAACAAGCATCATCCACACCCTCAGAGCAAACATGTTCTACTGCTGGAGACACCATCAGCCAGGAGCTTGTTTGTGTCCAGAGAAAGCAGACATGTTGATTTTTCTGAAGACAAACTGTTAAGTGAAAAAGTCCTCGGTATGTAGCAGTGAGCATTAGACATGTCACTGGTTTGCAACTGGTCTTTTGACCTGGAAATTATTTGTTTATTTTTATGTTAAAAAACTGCTTGAAATGGAAAAATACCAAAGTTAAAAAATAAAACTCAAGATTTGTACTGTACTCGACTTACGACGGAGTTCCGCTCCTACGCGGCGTCGTAACCCTAATTTCGCCGTAAGTCGGAACATAAGTACAAACTGCACCTTATGTACTTACAATACTGTATTTTACCAAGCACTTAGCCTATCCTAACACAGACAGTACCCTACATAATTATTAAAAAAACCATACACTTGGAGCCATAATGAAGAAAAAAAAAGTTATTTTCCTACTAGGAGCTGGTGAAGCCTTCCTCTGTCTGTTAGCATGTTAGCTCGTTGCTCATCCAAGATCTGGGGCTGCCTGTACGTTTCCACTGCTTCGCGCGGTCCAGAGTGTTTACAGTAAGGTCTGTTAGCATGTTAGCTAGTTGCTCCTCCAAGATCTGAGTCTGCCTGTACTTCGCACGGTCCAGAGTGTTTACAGTAAGGTCTGTTAGCATGTTAGCTCGTTGCTCCTCCAAGATCTGAGGCTGCCTGTACTTCGCGCAGTCCAGAGTTTTTACAGTAAGGTCTGTTAGCATGTTAGCTAGTTGCTCCTCCAAGATCCGAGTCTGCCTGTACTTCGCACGGTCCAGAGTGTTTACAGTAAGGTCTGTTAGCATGTTAGCTTGTTGCTCCTCCAAGATCTGAGGCTGCCTGTACTTCGCGCGGTCCAGAGTGTTTACATGTTAGCTCGTTGCTCCTCCGCTGTTTCTGCCATCAAGCTACTGCTTCTGCCGTCAAAACCGGAAGGAACTCGGCTTTTCAAAATAAACATTTCAATTTTATTTTATTTTTATGTTATGGGAAATGCGTGACGTAACCACAAAACATCGTAACTTGAGACAGTTGTAACCTGAGGACTATCTGTAATGTGTAACGTGGCTCAATGGGATTAACCTGATTAAAAAAGGTTTAATGAATGAATGAAATTTTCTTCGTTAGAAAAAAAATACCGTTCAGGAACCGATATCCAAGTGAACGTACCAGTACCGGTACCATAACAGACATTGGAATTTTTTTTACGATACCCATCCCTAAATGCAGTGTGGCATGGCATGAAGTCGATCAGTCTGTGGCACTGTTCAGGTGTTATGAGGGCCCAGGTTGCTCTGATAGTGGCCTTCAGATCTTCTGAATTGTTGGGTCTGGTGTATCTCATCTTCCTCTTCACAATACCCCATAGATTTTCTATGGGGTTAAGGTCAGGCAAGTTTGCTGGCCAATTAGGAACGGACATACCATGGTCCTTAAACCTGGTACTGGTAGCTTTTAGGGGTGGACGATTAATCGCATTTGCGATTATCTCGCAATATGTTAAAACGCGATTCTCTAATCGCACGGGCTGCGATTTGACTGGTCACGAGATTTGGTAGTGAACCGCTCTGGCCGCACGCAGCTCTGAGCGGAGCAAAACAGAGAGAGAGCAGGGAGGAGGAGACCGTGCGCTCCAACACAGTTGCTCCAGGCTCGACAGAAGTCATAAAAGTTATAAATTCAGGTAAGTTAGCTCATTTAAACGTGTATCTGATCTTGGAGGCTGAAACACCGAGACCGCGCGAGATAAACAGAGAGCGAGCTGGTCATGTGACCGGGTCTGTTGTTGACGGTGCCCTGTTAGCAGCTAGCTCAGCAAGCTAACGTTCTTCGTGAAAAAGCGCATTAATTATCTGATTTTTTAAAAACAGTTGCGTCGTTAGTGATATGAATTAATACAGAACCAGTAAAAATAATCGCATTTTAAATCGCAACCGCAATTTATAGAAAAAAAATCGCGATTAGATTATTTTCCAAAATCGTTCAGCCCTAGTAGCTTTAGCACTGTGTGAAGGTGCCAAGTCCTGTTGGAAAATGAAGTCTGAATCTCCATAAAGTTGGTCAGCATCAGGAAGCATGAAGTGCTCTAAAACTTCCTGGTAGACGTCTGCGTTGACCTTGGACCTCAAAAAACACAGTGGACCAACACCAGCAGATGACATATGGCACCCCAAACCATCACTGACTGGAAACTTGACACTGGACCTCAAACAACGTGGATTCTGTGCCTCTCTTCTCTTCCTCCAGACTCTGGGACCTTGATTTCCAAAGGAAATGTAAAATTTACTTTCATCAGAGCATAACTTTGGACCACTCAGCAGCAGTCCCAGGCGAGATGCTTCTGACGCGCTCTCTTGTTCAAGAGTGGCTTGACACAAGGAATGCGACAGCTGAAACCCATGTCTTGCATATGTCTGTGCATGGTGGTTCTTGAAGCACTGACTCCAGCTTGAGTCCACTCTTTGTGAATCTCCCCCACATTTTAGAATGGGTTTTGTTTTATAATCCTCTCCAGGTTGAGGTTATCCCTATTGCTTTTACAATTTTGTTCTACCACATAGTGTCCTTCCCTTCACCTCTCTATTAATGTGCTTGGACACAGAGCTCTGTGAACAGCCAACCTCTTTAGCAATGACCTTTTGTGTCTTGCCCCTCCATGTGCAAGGTGTCAATGGTCGTCTTTTCAACAACTGTCAAGTCAGCAGTTTTCCCCATGATTGTGTAGCCTACAGAACTAGACTGAGAAACCATTTAAAGGCCTTTGCAGGTGTTTTGAGTTAACTACAGTAGCTGATTAGAGTGTGGCACCAGGTGTCTTCAAAATTGAACCTTTTCACAATACTGTATTCAAATTTTCTGAGATACTGAATTTGGGGTTTTCGTCAGTTGTCAGTTATAATCATCAACATTGAAATAAATAAACATTTGAAATATAATATCAGACTGTGTAATGAATGAATATAATATAAAAGTTTCACTTTTTGAATGGAACTACTGAAATGAATCAACTTTTTCAAGATATTCTAATTTTATGACCAGCACATGTAATTAAATGGACTTGACTTCACAGCAGATTCTTTTCACCCCAAATCCTGAAACTGTCTGTGCCATGTCACTCATTGTGTATTAACACTTGATAGGTGTGATATGACTATCAGCTCCTAACATACGAGTTTTAGCACTGTATCTGTAAAACTGTCACTTTTGCTAAAGTTACAGTATTCAACAGAGACACCAATCTTGAATTGGAAGCAGGAGATAATCACAGAACTATACATGTGTTTCAGCACTGTATTTTTTGTACACACCTCTTGTTTTAACTTCATCAGAAGAACTGATTTGGTTTTTCCAAAGACCTCCACAGCAGCAACCACATCGTCACGACAGAGAGAATCCAACGCCCCTTTAAGCTTCACCATGGTTGGAGGTGAAGGTTTAGCAAACTACGAGAAAAACAGGGAGACCTGGTCATGTAGCGGTCTCCAAGGGTTACATCTTTCCAAGTCATTGATCAAAACAATAGGTCTTTGTATTTACATCGGACAAACATTTAAATATTTACTGGTTGGTCAAAAATCAGAAACACACCAACCTTGAGCTTTGTGGAAGAGGTCGTCTCACTCTTTGGGAGATTAGACTTCACCTTTGTTACTTTAGAAGAGGAACATGATGGGCCGATCTGCGTTGATGTGGAGGCTTTTTTCTTTTGACCCTTTGAGGTCAACAAAGACAAGGCAGCTCTTTCCTTGGCTACTTCTGCCATCACAACAGGAAGCATCAACTCAAACATCTCCTTCATGTTGGGCTGATTTGCCAGAGACTGTAAAACTAGAAGGATAAAGATGAAAATGCTGTTTTAGTTCAGTGGCTCTTGAGTTTTCAATAACTTTTTTCTCTCATAATGCTTCTTATGATGAAATGTGAAGATAAATACAAAAACATTAAAACATTCTGTAGGTACTTTCATCTTTAAAACAGCTATAAAAAATGTTTGAAAGTCATCCAACCTGGATTTTCTAGGACTTGTTTTGTGAGCCTCTGAACGCTGCAGGACTTCTTTTTCTGAGACGAGGATTCTTCTAGAGATGCTCGTCTCTTACAGATTTTTATTGCAGATGAGATCTTTTTATTGGTCTTAATTAGCAGGGTTTGTTTTTCATTGTCTCCTTTTGTTGTCAACTGCTGCTTGCTGCTACGTGTTGGTGACTTTTGTTTGTCATCAGTTGTTCTCGAAACCGGTCTCTTGCCGCTTCTTGCCGATGACGACTGTCGCTCAGGGCTCCTTGTTGGTGACCCTGACCTGTCATCGCATCTTTTTGGTGATGAGTGGCGCTCTCCGCTTCTCGATTGCCACAGTTGTTCTCGTTTTTTTGATATAGACCATCTCTTGACACTTCCTGGTGATGAATGCCGCTCGCGGCTCCTCCTTGGTGACAAATGCTGCTCGCGGCTCCTTCTTGGTGACGAATCCCGCTCGCGGCTCCTTCTTGGTGACGAATCCCGCTCGCGGCTCCTCCTTGGTGACAAATGCCGCTCGCGGCTCCTCCTTGGTGACAAATGCCGCTCGCGGCTCCTCCTTGGTGACAAATGCCGCTCGCGGCTCCTCCTTGGTGACAAATACCGCTCCCGGCTCCTTCTTGGTGAAGAATTTCGCTCGTGGCTCTTCCTTGGTGACACTCGTTTCCAATCACGTCTTGGAGACCGTCGATCAAGGCTCCTTCTTTGCTGCTCAGCACTTCTTCTTGGTGACCGTTGTTGCTCCTTGCTTCTTCTCTGCGACAGTCTTCGCTCTGGGCTCTTCCTTGGTGAATGAATTCTCTTACATTTTCTCTTTGGTGAAATACGTCTATTGTGGCTGTTTGAACGCGAACCGTAACAGGAAGAAGTAGAGCGGTTGCGCCATGGTGAGTAGGATCGTGGTCGGGACCTAACAGACATGTAAAATATTAAAAATGTTATATCTATAGAACTAGAAAAACTATGATAATTAGACGTTTCAAAAATATTTTTAACATACAACTTATAGGTACACATTAAAAATGGGGATACAATCATGTAGACATTGTACTATGCAACTGCATTTAGTTTAGATGTTATATCTATTATAAAACAGTTTAAATTCACAAACCTGCGACTGCGTGAGCTAGAACTAGAACTACTGCTAGATCTGTTCCTTCTACCGGTATATTTTGACCTGCCATGGCGAGGACTGTATGAACTGGAACGGGAACTACTTCTGGACTTTATCTGTCTTTTTCTTGAGTTGCGACTGTAGGGGCTGTATGAACGGGAACGTGAGCGACTGCTGGATTTGTCCTTTTTATGGCGAGAGCTGCGTTGGGTGGGGCTGTCTGAACCGGAACGAGGGCGACTGGTTCTTTGGCGACGACGATGGGTAGGTTGGGCTGAAGCTGAGGGCAAGGTGCTAGCACTTTTGACTGAAAGACTAAAACAAGAAAGTTATAGTTGATTAATTCAATTTTTTAAAAGTTGCAAAAGTCAGAAAGGAACTTGTTCACAGTTCTGGTTGTTATTTGAAAACAGAAATGTACCTTTCTAACACTGGTAGTTTTCCATCCCACTCTGGGTACCTGTTGGGAAAAAAAATGACTTTCATGTAAATATGAAATGTAACATTTTGACAATAGAAAGTTTTCCATAGATGTAGAAACTCATCTAAACAAATAAAACAAACCTTAATGTCTAGTTTTTACACTCAGTAGTCCTTCACTTATTGCAGAGACCGGGACCGGCACAAAAAATGCAATGACTCGTGCTCCCTAGTGGCTGGCTTCGACACATCCACTTATCTGACGCAGTTACACTCATGCTCATCACATGTATCATTCCCAATCTCCTTCCTACTGCACCTGTGTGCTGCGCTTCTTAAGCGTTTCAGTGTACAATCAAAATATTACCTACACTGATTTGACCCAACTATGCTGACCCTCAGCAAATATGCTGGTGAAGATTCTCAGTCGTCCAGGACATGATGAAATCAAAAAAGGCGTTCAATACAGGATCAACTGGACTTTATTTGTTGCAGAAAACGTTTCGACTTCTGTCCAGAAGTCTTTTTCAATTCTGAATGGAAGCTGTGAGAACGAGAAGTTTTATACAGGCTTACAAGTCACGCACCAACATATGAAATTGGAAACTGAGATAACACCACAAATTAACTAAAATGCCCATTCTATTTAAATTGACAAAACGACACATCCCAGCTTAAACAAAAGGGGGTTTGTAACACATACATGTAAATTGAAAGATCACACCTAACAGTAGGAGGTTCCCTTGAACTCTTGGTCTTCTAAGAGACCTCAAGGGAACCTCCTACTGTTAGGTGTGATCTTTCAATTTACATGTATGTGTTACAAACCCCCTTTTGTTTAAGCTGGGATGTGTCGTTTTGTCAATTTAAATAGAATGGGCATTTTAGTTAATTTGTGGTGTTATCTCAGTTTCCAATTTCATATGTTGGTGCGTGACTTGTAAGCCTGTATAAAACTTCTCGTTCTCACAGCTTCCATTCAGAATTGAAAAAGACTTCTGGACAGAAGTCGAAACGTTTTCTGCAACAAATAAAGTCCAGTTGATCCTGTATTGAACGCCTTTTTTGATCTCAGCAAATATGACAATAATTACACCTAAACATGCAATTGTTAAAAAATAAGAAAATAAAAGACTGACTTTTCCCTTAGCCGTTTGCAGTTGTCAAGGTGCAGGCTTGAGTTCTGGTGGAAGATCCAATCCTAAAAGTCACAACAACAACAAAACTTTTCAGTCTGTCTCATTACTGGTACAGTATAACTGTCTTCATTTTTGTTTCCGATGACAGTTGACTGGCTGAGATTTTTAAAAAGTAACATGAGTAGAGATAAAAAAAGGTTTTCTTGAGTTCTTGGTTATGTAAG
Organism: Garcialebias charrua; assembly: GCA_038048925.1. Lineage (NCBI taxonomy): Eukaryota > Metazoa > Chordata > Actinopteri > Cyprinodontiformes > Rivulidae > Garcialebias > Garcialebias charrua. The sequence continues at coordinate 43,179 of JBBPBX010009370.1, forward strand.
GTCTAAATAATAGAATTACAAAACCACTCTGGAAACCATACAATCTTCAATAGCATCCAAACCACTAAGGTTTGTCCAACCTTAGTGGCAATGTTTGTAGGGGTTAAGTTTGTTTTAAACCAAAAATATACAACTTGAAGAGCTTACAAAGTGATAGGGATAACAAAACTTTTAAAGATTATAGCTTTTTCCTTTAAAACGTTCACAAATTTTCCTATTCGTTCTCCAAATGTACCTATTTGCACTAATGTTTGTATTACATCACTGCCTATAGTCATACTACTGTTTACATTCACTGTTTACATTTATTAATACTGTTTACATTTATTACTACTGTTTACATTTATTACTACTGTTTACATTTACACTACTTTTATATCTACACTACTGCTGATACATATACAGTATTCTCTGACCAGCCTTATTTAAGGATGCCCAATGTGCCTTACTGCATATGCCACTTTGCCTCTATACCAACATCAACTACCTCATACATATACTGTGTACATTAACTCATATGCTGCTTTGCCACTCTTTGCAAATGTCAATGCTAGAACCTTCAGTTTATTTTATAGATATACTTTTTATACTTTTTATACTACTATGCAAAAACTCAGGACAGTATTACACTTTTATTATTTCATTTTATGCTTATGTTCATTAAATGTTTAGTGTTTTAGTGTTGGTGTAAATTTTCATACTTTTATACTACTATGCAAAAACTCAGGACAGTGTTACACTTTTACTATTTTATGCTTATGTTTATTAAATGTTTCAGTGTTTAAATAGTTACTGTTGCACCGAGGGACTGAGAGAAATGCAATTTCAATCCTGTGTATGTCCTGTACATATTGCAGTTCTGACAATAAAGTTGACTTTGACTTTGAATGCATGCAGTGGCATCAAACTTTTGGCCTGGAGAACCGGGTTGGGACATCTGACCAAATAATTTCTGGACAACGATATCGGTAAGTGACTTTTTAAGTCACAAAAAATGTCTCAAGATTTTTTTGTTAAACAGGAGAAACGTCATAAATGGAAATAATGGAAATGGAAGTTGTGGAAACAATTTTGTCAGAATGACTTTAGCAAACCTTAAATTCACAAAGAGGCAAACTCCTCTTTTCTAATTGGGCCAGTCTAACACTAAAATACAAGTTAGTAGAATACTGATGTACAATCGGCATAAAAAGGCAGTTATAAATAGGGATGCACAATATTGGATTTTGGGCTGATATCCGATATGTTAAAACGTATTTGTCCATTAAACGATATCTATACTGATAAAATATATATATATATATTTATTTTTATTTATTTATTTTTTTTTACCTACTTACAGAGACTACATAGCTTTCTCTGCTGCGGAATTAAAATACTACATTATTCTCTTTTCATTCAACCTTTATTTATACAGGTTAGTTCCCATTGAGCCTCAAGGACTCATTTATAAGAGAGACCTGCTATTCTGCATAGTCTTTTGTCAATTTGGCCTGCTACCAAATGCAGATGCCAAAAATGAGGTTGAAAATGATGTAACGCTATATATATATTTTTTTTTTTATTTATTTAATGGCACTTTTAATATAGGTGAGTTCTTTTTTCATGGAATGGTCGATGCCCAATATTTAAACTTTATTGCTAATATCGTCCAATACCGATATCATGCCAATAATATTGTGCATCCCTAGTTTTAAATAAAACA
>JBBPBX010009370.1:46287-60212 GCA_038048925.1 Garcialebias charrua
GGAGTTTGAATCATTGAACATAGACGCTGAAGACAGGACAAGATGTGAGGCGTTGGTGACAGTCAAAGAACAGGTATGTGAAAATGTTCTCTGTGGGGCTGCAGAATAAGCATGCATCACATCCAACGATGGAAATCCCTTGGCGGTTGGATTCGTTGCTGGAGAAGGCTGTTTTGAAAGAGGCACGCAAGTGGAGTTTGCCAGGTCTAGGACTGGCTGAGATGGAGGAATATTGCAGGAGTCCGGATCATTGAACACAGATGCAAAAGACAGGACGAGATGTGAGGCCGTGGTGACACTAGGCGTGAAAGAAGACGGAGGAACTGGTTTTGCAGGAGAAATCCTACTTTGCAGCATCTGTAATTCTGAACGCTTCTCCGCTGACCTTTGTGTCTGCTTAATTATCTTCCCCTCAACCTTTGAGCCTTGGGTTTCCCTTTGACCATTAGCAAAACTGTCATCACTACTGTTCGTCTGTATGAGGACAGATTGACCAGCATTTACATCCTGGTCAACACTGCTGGTTGACGAGGTTTTAGCAGCAAACTGACAAGCCGACTCTTCCAAAGGAACAGAATCTGGAACTGGTTCTTGTGAAGGGACATGTGTTAAATCTTCAGACTTGGGCACTGTCATGTCTTGAGCTTTATTTGGCAGAGATAAAGTGGCAAAGGTGGTCTGTAAAGTCTGGTTTGGTGTGCTCTGCAGTTCAGCTGGATTATTGTTCAGAGGAGCTACAATATTCCTCATTAGGGGGAGACTGGAAACAGGACCCAGTTGGTCATTTGAGGAAACCAAACCGCGGCTTTTCAACTCTGCCAAACCTGTTTGTGGTACTTCTTTACTGTGGATGCTACTCTTAAAACTGTCTGACTGCAACGTACTTTCACCAGTCTTAGCTGCAGAGCAAATGGACTTGCCAATCTTATCTTCAGCCTTTGCAACAATGTTTACAGAAAGTCCATGGTCAGTCAGTTTACTTGGCTGAAGACAAGTTGTTGGCATTTCACCTTGGCACATTCCTGGCTGTTTAAAACCGATTGCTCTGTTAAGTTCACTCGTGCTTGTTGTAGGTTGAGTTGTGGAGTTAGAGTTCGGCTGAAATGAAGGTGCAGCTTTCATGGCCTTCTTTAAGCGAATTTTGTGCAAGGTATGAGGAAGGTTCTCAGCAGTGGTCATATCATCTGGGTAATTTAGGAGCTCATCCAAGTCATCTTGGTCTAGTCCATAATCTGTTAAGATTTTTAAGATACTATCAATACTGGCCTGAAAATGTTCTTGAGAGGCTGAGGACACTGAGTAGGTGGATCCATGTGTGGTTGAGGTAGGTAGGATGTCTCTTTGATTGTTAGACATGGATGACTGATGGCAAACAGGTTGGTGTTCCAACTCTTCTTTGACATAAACATTGTTGAAATTGTTGTTCAAATTAGTCCCCACTATTTCAGGCCTGCTACTCATTGACAAAGAGAGTTGTGCTGTGACTTGTCCTCCAGACATGGCCCGAGTCCCAGAAGAAGTTCCAGGAGAGCTAAAGCTTGGAGGTCCAAGGAGAGGCACTGTCCACCTGGGATCCCCTTCTGTTTGTCCACAACATAATTTTTTTATCCCCTGGGAGGAACCTTGTATCCCAGTGGCATGAGGGTTAGACAACGGATGAGACATGGGGTTGGTAATGTTTAGAAGGTCCAGGAGATTGATGGCCACAGCATTTGGTGATGGTACTGTGAAGTTCACAGTTCAGTCAAAAAAAGCAAAAAGCTTGTTCATCCGAGTCAAAGAAAGCAGATCCTTCGAAGAACCAGCTATAAAGAAGCAGCCTGTCCTCTGACCAGTGGAGCAGTGGTTAAAGGGGAGTGTAACTGAACAGAACAAGTTTACAACTCCACAGATGGATGGAAGCAGTTATCTGGAAAGACTCTCGACTCCCTCAATCATGTCGGTCCTGTCAGAGAAACATTCAGTAAATACAAAGTTTGACTTGATTACCAGTAACAAACAGGACAAGTAGCAAAGACAGCAGTAATAAATAAATAAATAAAAATGTTGTAGAAACTGGATTCTAGGATTGTGGATATGGGGTGGTCAGACCTCTGTAAAAGGTCAGTGTGTCTTCAGTAATGAGTGCCAAACTGTCTCTGGACAGGATAAAAAAAAATTGCTAGTCTTGATACAATGTGAAGCTTTAAAATATTAAATGTGTTTGTGTCAGACTAGACAAATAAAAGCAAATGAAAATTAAAACCAGTGCTAAATACTGTGCACTGCTTTCCTTACCCAAAACCAGTCAAAGTAAAGCAAGAAAGTGGGAACTTTGAGTTATACATAAAAAAAATTGTTTCCCTTCCATAAGTCCTTCATTAATGCACCTGGCTAATGGCTTAAGCATAAAAATGCAAAATAAAACTTTCACTATACTGTATTTAGAAATATTCAGATGATGACTTCTCTTCAAAACAGTACCTTAACTTGTGACAACTCTACGGACTCTTTCTGACGTTACTGGAGACTGACATGAAACCATCGCCACCAGAGCATGAAGAACACAGAAAAAACATTACCAAGTTTTCATATCAGGCAGCACAGGAGCCAAAACAGTCAGCTGCAGCGAAGACTTGGGCTAAGGACACAGAGACACAGATAAGAGCATTTAAGCAGAGGAAAATTACTAGTTGACTTATGTTTTTTGTTTTTTTTTCCATTTACCCATATCTAGGTAGTCTCATTGAGCCACAAGAACTCATTTTCAAGAGAGACCTGTTTTTATTTTTAAGGAGCAGATGGTGGGGGTTAAGGGCCTTGCTCATGGGCCCAGAGTGGGGTGAATGAGGGTGGAGGCAGGTGTGGGTGTTTCCCCTTGTTCCACCCACATTTTTTTTATGTTGTTGGTATACTGTACAGTATATGTATATAACTGTTCAGTGCTGTTGTGACTTGGTGATATATAAATAAACTGAATTGAACTGAAGTAAATGAATGTTTTATTTTGTTTAGTGCTGTGAGCATGAACTTTGATGTTTTGAAACACTTTGGCCATGGTTGCCTCAAAAGAGTCAGGGTGGACTCCAGAAACTATCTTGGTGCCATCAAACTGGTTGACTCACTATGTGAAGGAGCTATTTATAAGACTGAGTTTGTTGTGTAGTATCAATAAGCAGTTTCCCCTACGTTACTTGTCTTGGCAGGGCGCTCATCTGTTCTGTAAGTTTGTCCAGGGGGGACGGACCAGCATGACAGAAGCGGAGCGCTACCTAGCTTTTAAATTAGTGCATCTGTATTGCGTGCCACTAGTTTAGTGCTATATTAGTACCAGCAGTTGTTGATGGGGAGAGGGCGTTCAGTAGACAGAAGGCTCAGTTCTGTTGACAGGGCGGTGTACCCCGCTTGTATAATGACAGGGTGAACACTGATAAGGATACACGTACTTTGTATACCGTATTTTTTGGAGTATAGGTCGCACCGGAGTATAGGTCGCATTGTCCAAGTATTACCAATAGATTGGAAAAATCCCTAGATAGGTCACACCGGAGTATAGGTCGCACCTAAGTTTAGCTCTGCTGCAAATGTCTGCCACAGGAGGCACAGCAAGGCTTTTAAAAAGATTAACACTTAAAAACAATTATTTGTTTGATAAAAATTATAGCAAATGTGTCTGAGCTGAACTTTTCCTTAATAATTAATGAACGTAACTGTGAAATGAGCTGGATTTAAAAATTTGTTTCGCCGAAAGTGATAACAAGCCATATATAGGTCGCACCTGAGTATAGGTCGCGGGCCATGAAAAAATGATAAAAAGGTGCAACCTATACTTTGAAAAATACGGTAATGTACATCTCAAAATCTCAGAGAGATTATCTTTAATCAGTACTCATATTACCGGTATTCGAGTTTTCCCAGTTTTTTTTTTTACCGTTTTTCTACAATTGCCTCAGTTTTCCCTGTCTGGAAAATTTGAAAGTTAAATTTTTTAAATGTGAAAGTCACGTCCCAGGTTTTACCAGATTTCCAGAGTTGCTGGAAACCCTGGTTTACCCACATGGGTTACAATGATGTTCCCATCCAGGGTGCATTAGAATAAGAGTCAAAATTTCATGTTTCCAACAGATTGTATTAGACACTGTATGCATGTCTTCTGACACTGCACATTTCTGTAAGAAGTCTCAACGGTGTCCTGTCCTAACTGATGACATCAGATGGGTTGACTTTGTTCACCCCTCCAAATGATGTTTAGGTGTGCTAATTGGTGCCAGTTGTAATTGGCATTGATGTGCTCTCCAGCAAAAGTAGAAGTTTTTCTAAGTTTCCACCTAATTTTGATGAGTATTGCTTACAGATAAGAAAACCCAAAACTCATAATCATCAACATCACAAGAAATAAATGATTGCAATATTTCACTCTATGTGTAATTAATCTATAAGAGTTCCACTTTCTGAAGTGATCGACAATTTTTTTAAAACTTTTTCATGATATTCTTCTTTTTTTTCTTTTTAGATGTGCCTGAATGCATTTAGGGAAATAATCTTGGGTGGAGGGAGGGGTTTGGAGATTGTGAGCTTCTATCAATAACTGCATTTCATTCAAAATAAACCAAGGATTTTTAAGTTTGTGATATTTTCTAACACAGGAATTCAAGAATTTCGCAATTTTAGCTTTTTTTTAAATATAATTTTTAGTTGTTTGTACCAGTTCACACCCTTCAGCTTCTTTCAAACTATAACCAGATAGCACGGTGGCACAACTGGTAGAGCTGCTGACTCTCAGCGAGAAGGTTGCCGGTTCAAATCCCGGTCCGGGGCCTTTCTGGGTGGAGTTTGCATGTTCTCCCCGTGCATGCGTGGGTTTCCTCCGGGTACTCCGGTTTCCTCCCACAGACCAAAAAACATGCTTGTTAGGCTGATTGGTGACTCTAAATTGACCCTAGGTGTGAGTGTGAGAGTGGATGGTTGTTTGGTGTGAGTGAGACAGGTCCCTCTTGTAAATGAGTCCCCGTGACTCAACGAGGCTAGCCTGTATAAATAAAGGTTGAATGAATGAAAAAATAACCGTGTTTCCATCTTATTTTCAATTCGAATTTTGAGCGAATTTTTGAAAATTCGCAAAAATGTAAATAAAAATTAATGCGAATCAGAAGTGTTTCCATCAACTGGCTTGAAGCGAATCCACCAGGCCACGCAAAGCGGCATTACGTCAGACGTCAGCGTTACGCACGTCTACAGTAAACAGGAAGTAGCGGTTGAAAACAGGAACCGAACCACACATCTCGGCAAAATGGAGAGAATATTTCAGGAATGTGTTGCTATCGGGTAAGTTGTATTTATTCTGTCATGCCAACTAGTTTTAGCGATGTTACAGCGGAAACAGCTGATCAGTCACATGACGTGAATGTTCGCTACGTCAGAACTGAGTCGGCAAATCTGTTTCCATCTGTCGTTTTGCGCATCAGCTCTGTTTCGAAAAACCCAAAAAACACCTTAAAGGTTCAGTATGCAGTTTCTGTAGAACTGCAGCACTTAGAAATATTTTCAACAGGCAAAGCATTCTGATCCCTCCCCCTCAGAGCCATATGTGGCTCTGCCCCCTTGTGGTCTGTTGAATTTCAAATTCAAGCTCTGTTTTTATTGGCTGATTCAAATTCAAGCTCTGTTTTTATTGGCTGGTTACAAACTCTGTTTTTATTGGCTGGAAAATGGCGGGTCACCTTTTCTTTTTAGAAATGCTTATTTACCACCTGGAGAAGCAAGGGGACAATATTTTTTTTAAATTTTTTTTCAGAGATTACCTGGCTAACATCAGTCTGTCAGGAGGTAGTGACAGAGTGAAGAAATATGTTCATAAAAAAAGCTACATACTGAAGCTTTAAGCGAGCGTATCAACTTTTTTGCGAATTAGAGGAAGTTAATTCGAATCGTGCCGTTTCCACCTTTTCTGATGTGATACTTCAAAATGCACATCAAGAAACCTTGATGGAAACACGGCTTATGGCTGCAAGTCAGACCTGAACAAATTGGATGCAGGTCATCAGATAAGATAATAACAACTCCTCTAAAGGCCGTCTGAACAAAGACTGATTCACATTTACCGGTACTCGTCTCTGTGGGAAGAATTCACTCCTGTAGTGCACCACTCCTAAAATTCACAAAGCTTTAAAAGGTCACTAAACACAAACCAAGTTTAACCTGATGATCTGGTTTGAATTAAATACTGTATGTAGAAATGAACCACAAGTGAACAAGTGTCTTGAAACACAATAATAGTATAACTTTTATTGACAAAGTTTGTGTGCAGACAAGGAATTTGACTTTGGTTTGAAAGTTTCACAGCATCTTGTATAACATATAAACTTAAGAAAAAACAAACAGCGTGTACATCAATAAGTATATAGACATTTTTAATACACCGAAAGAAAAAGGCAGGTTGTGATAGTGCAAATATGCTTGTTAATGGTTTCACAGCAGAGTACCGTATTTTCCGGAATATAGGTTGCAGCTTTTTATCATTTTTGCATGCCCTGCGACCTATATTCAGGTGTGACCTATTTATGGCTTTTTAGGCTGATTTGTAATAATTTATTAACAAAATTAAACTGAGACACACTCTTATAATAATGTCAGCTAACAAATATATTTTTTGGTGTTTATCTTGCTAAAATGATTCATTTATTAAAGAAAAGTTCAGCTCAGACACATATTTGTTATAATTTTTATCAAACAAATAATTGTTTTTAAGTGTTAATCTTCTTAAAAGCCTTGCTGTGCACTCCTGTGGAAGAGACATTTGCAGCAGAGCTAAACACGGTCCACATTTTGACGTAGGTGCGACCTATATTCAGGTGCGACCTATATATTGATTTTTCCAATTCTTTGGCAATAATTGGACAATGCAACCTATATTCAGGTGTGACCTATATTCCAGAAAATACGGTAGCTGACTACTGTTGGAGAAAAATATTCTTTCTTCATCTTACTCAAAAGGAGTCACACTCGACAGCAGAAGACTTTAACCAGTATTTACAAGCCCAAAACCAGAAAAGTTGGCACGTTGTGGAAATCGCAAATAAAAACAGAATACAATGACTTGCAAATCTTTTTCAACCTATATTCAATTGAACACACTGCAAAGACCACATACTTAACGTTCGAACTGGTAAACTTTGTTATTTTTTGCAATTATTAGCTCATTTGGAATTTGATGCCTGCAACATGTTTCAAAAAAGCTGGCACAAGTGACAAAGAAGACAGAGAAATTTGAGGAATGCTCATCAAACACTTATTTGGAATATCCCACAGGTGAACATGCAAATTGGGAACAGGTGGGTGCCATGATTGGGTATAAAAGCAGCTTCCTTGACATGCTCAGTCATCCACATAGAAGGATGGGGCGAGGGTCACCACTCTGTGAACAAATGCGTGGGCAAATTGTCGAACAGTTCAAGAACAACTTTTCTCAACGAGCTATTGCAAGGAATTTAGGAATTTCACCATCTACGGTCCGTAATATCATCAAAAGGTTCAGAGAATCTGGAGAAATCACTACACGTAAGGGGCAAGGCCGAAAACCAACATTGAATGCCCGTGACCTTCGATCCCTCAGGCGGTACTGCATCAAAAACCGACATCAGTGTGTAAAAGATATCACCACATGGGCTCAGGAATACTTCAGAAAACCACTGTCAGTAACTACAGTTCGTCGCTACATCTGTAAGTGCAAGTTAAAGCTCTACTATGCAAAGCAAAAGCCATTCATCAACAAGATCCAGAAACGCCGCCGGCTTTGCTGGGCCCGAGCTCATCTGAGATGGACTGATGCAAAGTGGAAAAGTGTTCTGTGGTCTGATGAGTCCACATTTCAAATTGTCTTTGGAAACTGTGGACGTCGTGTCTTACGGACCAAAGAGGAAAAGAACCATCAGGACTGTTATAGGCGCAAAGTTCAAAAGCCAGCATCTGTGATGGTATGGGGGTGCATTAGTGCCCAAGGCATGGGTAACTTACACATCTGTGAAGGCACCATTAATGCTGAAAGGTACATACAGGTTTTGGAGCAACATATGCTGCCATCCAAGCGACGTCTTTTTCATGGACGCCCCAGCTTATTTCAGCAAGACAATGCCAAGCCACATTCTGCACGTGTTACAACAGCGTGGCTTCGTAGCAAAAGAGTGCGGGTCCTCCCCTGGCCTGCCTGCAGTCCAGACCTGTCCCCCATTGAAAATGTGTGGCGCATTATGAAACGTAAAATACGACAACGGAGACCCCGGACTGTTGAACAACTTAAGCTGTACATCAAGCAAGAATGGGGAAGAATTCCACCTGAAAAGCTTCAAAAATTGGTCTCCTCAGTTCCCAAACGTTTACTGAGTGTTGTTAAAAGGAAAGGCGATGTAACACAGTGGTAAATATGTCCCTGTGCCAACTTTTTTGCAATGTGTTGCTGCCATTGAATTCTAAGTTAATGGTTATTTGCAAAACAAAATAAAGTTTCTCCGTTCGAACATTAAATATATTGTCTTTGCATTCTATTCAGTTGAATATGGGTTGAAAAAGATTTGCAAGTCATTGTATTCTGTTTTTATTTGCGATTTGCACAACGTGCCAACTTTTCTGGTTTTGGGCTTGTACTTGTGAGGTCAGATTTTTCAGGACAGGTTACACAGAAATACAGGAAAGACACGCATGAAAACCAGTCATGAGTATCTGTCACGGGCCGTGTGTGAAGTTTTTTTGTTTTTTAACGTATCAATTCAGCTGAGCTCAGACTCGGAGGTGTCCTTGGAGTGCCAGTTGCACGTTGAAGCCTCACGCAGCTTTCTACTAACCCATACATGTGGTTCATGGACAGAGCTAGCATTCTCAGCCATAACAGTTAAAAACACCCATAACCTTTGACCAAGAATTTCCTTAACAACTACTGCCATGTGACATCATGGTGTTTGACGAGTTAATCAGAGACTGTCTGGGGGAAGAAAGTGTCTCTGCGGCGGCTGGTTTTTGCAAATAGCGCTCTTTAGCGCCGACCTGAAGGTAAAAGTCCAGTGTTTCCCCTACCATTATACAAGCAAGGCGCCCCACCCCGTCAACAGAACCGAGCATCCCGTTGTACTTCTTGAGATGCTGCAGAAAGTAAAGTCTCTGCTGGGCCTTCCTCTGAACAGGGTCTGTGTGTGAGGACCAGCTCAGGTCCAGAGAAAGAGTGGATCCTAGGAAATGGACATGACCCGTTCCGGCTGCTGACATTACGCCATATTGTTTTATATTATTACTGTTTAACGTATAGCTTAGATCAGGGGTGTCAAACTCACTTACAAAAGGGGGACAAAAATAAAACCTTTTTCAAACTAAGGGCCAGGGCCAGTTTCAGAATCTACATTAACTCAAGTTAGATACCCAACATCTTTTCTTGGTTGCAGGTTCCTCAACATGAGTTTGATTGGTCTAATTTGATGTTCTCTGTTACACTTTTGAAATCATAATCAAAGATTACTGAGAAAATGAAAGTGATAAAGTATTTTTCATTTAAAATAACATCTTGGGGGCCAGATAAGATGTCAACGAGGGCCACATTTGGCCCCAGGGCCTTGAGTTTGACACATATGGCTTAGATCTTAAAGCGTATTGTTTGGCGTATCATTTAGCATACAGTATTTCTTAGTGTATATCTTAGATGTGTATTTAAAGTTTATTTTTATACTTCTGTTTTTGCTATTGTTGGATGTAACTGGAACCCTGTGACATAATTCCGTCCCACCTCATGTACCACGTGGTGAGAACGACAATAAACCTACAAGAACTTGATCCACAGTAGACAGTGTTGCTGAGGATGGTGAGGGGCGGCAGTGTGAAAGTGCTTCTCTGGATACCGGTACTGTCATCTCAAGTCTTGGGCGTGTTAAGCTCCAGGTGGTTCTGGGTGGACCAGCCGATCCACCTCCTTTCTCTACGCATGCTCCTCATTGTCCTGTATCAGACCAGTAATAGTGGTGTCATCTGCAAACATCTGGAGCTGTAAACATCTGAAACCACAGACCGGTCCGCTGAGCTCCAGTCGTTTGCATACAAAGAGGAGTGGGGAGAGAATGCAGCTCTGGGGGACACCGGTGATGACGGTTCTTGTGCAGGAGAAGACGCTCCCCTGCTGCCGCCAGTCAGTCAGGAAGCTGGTGATCCACTGACATGTGGAGGACCCACTGTGGGTGAGCTTCTGTTGAAGAATGTCTGGGTTGATGGTGGTGAAGGCCGAGCTGAAGTCCACAAACATCCATCCATCCATTTTCTTCCGCTTATCCGGGGTCGGGTCGCGGGGGTAGCAGCCTAAGTAGGGAGGCCCAGACTTCCCTCTCCCCAGCCACATGGAGCAGCTCCTCTGGGGGAATCCCAAGGCGTTCCCAGGCCAGCCGAGAAACATAGTCCCTCCAGCGTGTCCTGGGTCTTCCTCTGGGTCTCCTCCCGGTGGGACATGCCCGGAACACCTCACCAGGGAGGCGTCCAGGAGGCATCCTAACCAGATGCCCGAGCCACCTCAACTGGCTTATATTCTTTATGTATTTTATATTTCAATTTGTTAGGGGAGTGGACGGTGGCGCAGAGGTTAAGAAGGTGCGCTTGTGATCGGAAGATCGCTGGTTCAAGCCCCGGTACCGACAACATCAAAGATGTGGGTGGGATAAGTGAAGCGGTCACACCTGTCTCCACCCTCATCTGCCCCACTCTGGGCCCTTGAGCAAGGCCCTTAACCCACACCATCTGCTCCCCCGGGAACCCTAGATATCAGCTCTCTACTCCACACAGAGGGCTGTGGTTGCTCGGTGGTCTGTGGTTGTGTCAGGAAGGGCATCCGGCGTAAAAACAACTGCCAAATCTTCGTGCGACTAGATCGCTGTGGTGACCCCTAACGCAGGGAAAAGCCGAAAGAAGAAAAAAATAAATAAATATTTCAATTTGTTACTGCTGATGTTTGAACTGTGTTTGTTTGTTAAGTGTCCTTGGGTGTCCTGAAAGGCGCTTTTAAATAAAATGATCATTATTATTATTATTATTATTATTATTATAGTGGGGAGGCTGACTGACTGAAGTAAACTGCAGGGGGTCCAGCAGGGGATCTGTGATGTCAGTCGCTCAAAGGACTTCATGGCCACAGGGCAACAGGTCTGTAGTCATTTAATCCTGTTGTGTCACGTTTCTTGGGGACTGGGATGATGGTGAAACTCTTGAAGCAGGAGGGATATGGCAAGCCCTTTTAACATTAAATCGGATTCAGGGCACTTCAATTCCAGATATCTGAAATTGAATTATGACTAGTCATAATAGCTATTTAAGATATCTTGAATTACATTCTGACTAGTCAAAATTCCTATTTGAGATATCTCTAATTACATTCTGACTAGTCAAAATGACGTCAGATTTACCATTGAGTTGAATGGAGGCTTCAATTTAAGATATCTTGAAATGAATTTTGACTAGTCATAAATACAATTCTAGATATCTCTAAGTTAATTTTGACTAGTCATAATTTGCTTTCAAGATATCTCGAATTTAGTTCTGACTAGTCATAATTACAATTAAAGATATCTTAAATTACATCATCGTTTAAGATATCTTAAATGTATTTTTAGATATCCGAAATTGATTTATGACTAGTCAAAATGTAATTCAAGATATCTTAAATAACTATTATGACTAGTCATAAATCAATTTCAGATATCTAGAACTGTACTTATGACTAGTCAAAATGCCTTTTAAGATATCTTTAAATGAATTCAAGATATCTTAAATATTTTATCGTGTGGACAGCGTTTCTATTTAAGATATCTAAAATTCACATTTTGACTAGTCATAATTACGTAGAAGATATCTTGAATTATAATTTCGACTAGTCAAATATGTCAGTTTTACGCAGGCGGAAATAGGTCTACTAAATATTTTCAGGAGGACCCATCAGGTCTGTCCAACACAACGCCTGTATTTTTAACAGAAACAGACACTTCTTGTGTGCACTAAAGAGAAATGTCTCTCTTTTCAACATCTTGTTTAATTTGCTAGCAGCCTTTTTTTGCTGGTGAGGAGGAACTCGCAGCGGTGATCTCATGATATTTCTTCCATGAAGAAAACATCCACAGCTATAATGGTAAGAAAAAAAACGTAGCTTAGCTTAGCGAGCTAACCGCTAGCTTCAGCTGCAACGAGTAACAAATGAACAGCGTAAAAAAGCCTAATTTAATGTGATAAATTATTTGGAATATTTGAGACAGATGGTATAAAAATGTATATTGTATTTTTTACGAGGTTCCATTAGTGCCAAAAATATGTTTATGCATCTATAAAGTGTGTATATAGCGTGCTGTGTGTGTGTGTGTTTGTTCATATATATATATATATATATATATATATATTATTAGGGGTGTAACGGTACGCTAAAATCACATTTCGGTTCGGTTCAATTACAAGGAGGGCTCGGTTCGGTTTATTTTCGGTTTATTTTCGGTACAAAAAAAAAAGACAAAATAAAGACTTACAAAATGTTTATTTTGAAAATATGCCAAAAATATGTTTGTATTGTATTGTAGTAATAAATAAAAGTGACCCATTTGGATGATATTTTAAATAAACAGCACTCTACAATAAATAAATTATATTAAAAATAATAAAAATCTTAATGAATACAATAACAGTCAGAACCAGAACAATAAGCAGCAACAGACTGTTTACAATCTTAACTAATAAAGTTTTTGTCCAGTAGCACCAGTGTGGCTGTATTTGTCCTCATTACTCACAACCTCTTCTTGGTGGGACTGGTCCTGGAACAGTTCCAGAGTTCAATTCAGTCATCACACACTTCTTAGCTGCAGCAGGTGATCTCTGGTGGATTTCCCTGAAGTGGAAGGAGAGCAGCTACCTCTGTAACTGGAAATACTGGAAATAAAACACAGAGGTAAAAAAATAAGTTAATAAGATTATAATTTTAAATAATAATAAATTATAAATAATAATTATAATAAAATAACAATACCTCTTGAACGGTTGAATATCTCACTCATCATCAGGGCAGGGTTTAAATCAGCTCCAGGACTTGTTGACCATCAGTTTTAGTTTTTTCATAAAGAGCTGAACTTTTTGACTTAAGTGTTGACGTGATGGATGTCTCATAGCAAGGATCAACTGTGCATTAAAAACTTTCAGACTTAGATTCAGAGCTTTAAAAACTCATACAGTTTGTGTTATTGATCTGGACCCATCTAAATTACCTGATGAAGTTGTTTAAATGCAGCTGTGTTGTTAGCGCACTTTGTAGAAGTTGTTTAAATGCAGCTGTGTGGTTAGCGTACTTTGTAACAGCTCGTTCACGTTCTGATGACGTAGTTTCCAGCGCGTTCACGTTAGACGTGTTGCTGCTGCAGATCCAGTCTTCATGAAAAAACGTCCACACACACAGCTTTGTGCGCTCGTCTTTTAACAAGAAAACCATAACGTTAACAAACAGGAAACCGCAGCGAGAAGCTAACGGCTAATGCTGCGCGTGCTGCGAGATAATAGCTCCGTGCTGAAACGCGCCCAGGAAATTTTGTTCCGCGGCGCACATATTAACATTCAATGAGTGAAAAAATAACCGTTTCGGTACAGCACGTTCGGTTCGGTCCACCTCCGTACCTTTTCGGTTCGGTACACCAACTACAACCGTTACATGCCTAATATATATATATATATATATATATATATATATATGTATATATGTATGTATGTATGTAAGTGATGTGTTAAGTGAATCAATCTATTATACAATCTATTACTTTTTTAAAGCTAAATATGTTATAAGAAGTATTTATTTATATATATTGTATGTGCTAAAAAAGTTATGATCTATTTTATATCTCACTGGGTGTGAAAAAGAAAAGGCTGATTTATTGGATTATCCCAGCACCAGCTGCCTAACT
>JBBPBX010009371.1:0-18244 GCA_038048925.1 Garcialebias charrua
GTATTTACCTGGTTCACTACAGTTTAATTAGGAAAAATTACAACAAATGATTCAAATAAATCATATATATATAAATATAAATAATATGACAAGAGCAGAGTAAAACCCTGCATCATACCTGTCAAGTTTTGGATTTAAAAATAAAGGAAATTTTCTGCCGGGTACGCCGAGCCATCCCACTAGCCCAGGGATCTGCAACCTTTATGATCAAAAGAGCCATTTCTGCCCCTTTGTTCACTAAATTAAACGTTTCCGGAGCCACAATACCTGCTACAACTGGGATTCTCAACTGGTGGCCCACAGACCACTTTAAGTTTGTTAGAGGACAATTTTCTGACCTGTAGTTTTCTGGCCATTGTAAAGCTGAAAATATCTAACGATTTGTTGATATTTTTACATTTTAAGACTAAAAAAGACCAGATTATCATAAAGAAGGAAAAATAATGTGATCTTTCCCAATTAAAAAATAAAATAATGAACTATGCAGGTCTAGGTAAATTATTTTAATTGTGGAAAAATTAAATATCCTACTTCGAATAAATAAAGTTAACTTCTGTTTTACTCCTTCTATTAGTTCTTCACACATTTGCAAAAGAAATGACGGGAAAAACTGCTAAAACTAGCCCTTTTTATAAGAACAAATAAAATTCAGTTTAAAGTTAGTTTTGATCAAAGCTTGGAAGAGCCACTGCTGAGGGACCAAAGAGCAGCATTTGGCTCCAGAGTCGCAGGTTGCAGACCCCTGCACTAGCCCAACCAAAGTCCAGGACCCCTTACATTTTAAGATAGGTTTACAAGAAATCTAAAATAACTATATCAGCCTCTTTCAAACCAGTTATGTGATCACAATCTGATAGGCCTACCTTTGTGCTTGACAAATTTTTCATGCTGACGGACATCGTTCCTTCCCCCATGCGAGACACTAAAGTCGCAGTTACAAATCTTAAAAAACGCGTAATTGTGCCCCACCCTACTCTTCTTTAGGAAAGTAAATTCGCTGTCCCATTTCTCAAGATATTTACACAAAGTCTTAACTTTTTTGGCAGGGACGCTTTCTCTCTCGTTACATTCTTCCATCTCTGTGTTTTTCTGGGTTTGTGTTCCCCGCTGCCAGCAGTAACATCGCGAGAACTGCCACCGAGGCTACTGCAGGGGGCAGTTCTCGCGAGGCTAGTGACAGAGGCAAAAAACGTGTCCCCGGCTGCTGCTGGAGGGGGGAGGAGGAGGGGGAGGCTGAGAACCGAACCGCAGCTTTGAAGGCAGAGAGAGAGCAGTCTCACCTGCTGAAACACGCTCCTCCTCCGCGCGCACCTCCAGTTAATCCGGGAGCTTGAAATGAATGATGCCATTTTATTGGGGGGTGGGTTATATTGACTGGATCCAATTATTGAGGGGGTTAAATCCCCCCCATCCCCCGTGTAAATTACGCCTATGGGTATATTGTTGCCACCACGGTGGGTGTTGGGCCAGCGCGCAGACACACAGTGTGTTCGAAGGAGGAGGAGGGGGGAGTGTGAACCGGAGTAACCTTCCAGTTCTCGCGGTGAATTATCGCAAGACCTCCCCCTCGAGGCCCGGGCCTTGGTGATGTAAACAAACCCCGGTGGAGGGGACTCGTTCAGATGGAAAAAGTCGTTTTGTTGTTGCCACGTTTCTGTTAAACAGAAGAAATCCAGTTTTCGGTCAGATATTATATCGTGAACAAGCTGACCTTTGCCCGTGAGGGAGCGAACGTTCAGAAGTCCAAACTTCACGGAGGAGGCGGAAGTAGTGACCGGAGCGTTAGCCGACCGAGCTAGGTTGGCTAACGTGCTGCTGCTGTTAGCGGTCCGGGCGTTGCGGCGTGAAGAATGGCGAGAGTCAGACCAGATGGAGGTTATGGGATGAGCCTTGTCAGCGTTCAGTCGACGGCGCGAGCCCCGGTGGATGTATCTCCGACGAGGAAAGAAGGCAATTTCCTCCAGAGGGAGCACAGGGGGGACAGCCGGTAGGAAACGAAGACGAAGCAGCTCCACGGCCGAATAATGGAGCAGACCAGACGTTGGGTGGTGTTGGATGAGAAGCAGCAGAGTCCAGACGAGAGCAGGCAGCAGGTAAATCCAAGTAAAATCCATGTTTGTTGATGAGTAGATATGCCCAGGCAAGGGTCGGTGAAAAAACAGCAGAAAGTACTGAATAAAACAAAGCAAGAAAAAAGTACGAGGAGCAGCGGCAGCGAGATGCGCACGCGTTCACCCCCGGAAGAACGCGTGACTTTCCTTTTCCGGGACTCCTCCGTGAAACCCTGGAAATCTCCTTGTGGCCTTCTCAGCTGTCTTCCTCGCCTTCTAACCACGCACCCACCAGAAACTACGGTTGGCTCTGGACGCCTCTTTGCTTGCACAGGGCTGGTCGGACTGACTCTGTCGCTGCCCGCCCCCTGCTCTGGATGTAGCTGCATTTAGCTGTGAGGTTCGCTGTTTTTGTTAGCAAGATACCTGCAATAACCCCTGCAATATTTGCAGGGGTGGAAAAACCAATAGAGCAGGTCTTAATAAAAACACAAGAGTAAATACAGGTTAATATTCTCAAGGAATTAAGATACTTGTAGTAGTGGCTGTCACAAAGTACCAAGGGCTTCAATGATCCAGTGTTGAACTGCTGTCCCACAGGAGCTTGAGTACAACAGTCCCCCATCAGAGCAGATCAGGACCATTCTTAAGGCCGGCGCAGAGCTCCGCGCTCGAGCGAGCCCCGCGCTCGAGCGAGCCCCGCGCCACGCGCGTGTGCTGCGCGTAGGGTGTTCACAGCAGAGCACAGCGTGAAGCAGCGTGTGGCTCCAACGTTTTCGCTCCAAATACTTGATGTCATTTGAGCAGAAGCAGGGCGGAGCGTTTAGCTACGGGACAAATTGAGGTCGCTGATTGGTCATTTGCTGACAGCCTACTGATTTGATTGACAGGTCGGGTCTGAGAAGAATGTCGGGTCTGAAGAAAAGGCAGAGGGCTGTGCAGCTTTGTTCTGTGTTTATATGTTAATAAAAAAGTCCTAAAAATTAAAATTAAAACAGGGAGCGCTGGTCCTTCAACCCACACAGCAGACAAGCACACCAGGAAATGTTTAGAACCTGCGCATCCACGTTGGACATGAGTTTAGTTCACTCGTGACAAGTTCATTCATTCCTCCTCATCGGAGGAGGAAGTGAATGGTGACCGCTTCAAGCGATTACTTGACTTTAGGCAAAAAAACAAAAGAAAAGGCCCGATCAGCGATAAAGAAGAGGAATTTAATTCATTTGTGTGTCATACAAAACAGTCCGCCACCAGGGCAGTTTATTGTGAGACACCGCGCGCGCGTGAGCGGTCGTAAAATTTGAGCTTGGCGCGTTCGCGCGAGCGTTCAAAGGCTTGTGCAAGCGGAGCTCGCACAGCGTGGCGCCGCGTGGCCTCGCGCTAGCGCGGAGCTATGCCTCACCCTTTATGGTGATTGTGGAGAGACTCCGATGTCATGTTGTAATTGTGGAGAAGGTCATTCTGCAGCTTATGCAGGGTGTGTGAAACGAAAAGAAGCTGCTGAAATTCAGAAAGTTAAGACAGATAAGAAACTTACTTACGCAGAAGCAGTTTGAGTGGTCAAACGTGATGTTTCTTCAACGTCTACTGTTGACAAACCTAGCGTACCTGAACGTGGTCAGAGTAATATCACGATCGAACGGTTGATTCCATTCATTGCTTACCGTATTCGTCGGTCTATAATATGCAGTTTTTTTTGCTCATTTGAATGTCCTGCGTATTATACATTGAAGCTTGTTATTTATGGATTTTTTCCCATATTTTTTTACCTATTTTTGGCTCTGATTCGCCGTTTTTCATTTTGGGCAAAAAATGGTGCAGTACCACTTTTGTCCGCTAGGGAGACACTTCCAGACCGTTTCTAGCTCATGTGTCCGAAAAAAGCCTCCTCTGGTCGGACTGACTCTGTCGCTGCCCGCCCCCTGCTCTGGATGTAGCTGCATTTAGCTGTGAGGTTCGCTGTTTTTGTTAGCAAGATACCGTAACTCATAAACCACACCGCAGATTTTTAAATCCAGCTGATTTGAACATTTCGTGAATTGGTTAAGCTCAGGAACCCTTGTGCTATAATGTCAGCTAAGAATTTTTTAAAGCGTTTATTTAGCTAAATTAAAAGAAATAAAGCGTCCCACCCGCCTGCATGCAAATCGGCAAACTACTTTTTAAAATCCAGCTGATTTGAACATTTCGTGAAACGGTTAAAGGTTCACTATGTAATTTCTGGAGAACGCTGGGACTTAGAAAATTTTTCATCAGGGAAAAGCATTCTGCTCCCTCCCCCTCAGAGCCATATATGGCTCTGAGGGGGAGCTACAGTCCGTTCTCTGTTGAACTTGAGTTCTGCAGCTCCGCCTCCTGCTGAAGAGGCTTTTAACAGGAACAAATAGAAGGTCTCACATCACACCGGTTTTATATGATCTACATTGGCTCCCTGTTGAATTTAGAATTCATTTTAAAATCTTGGTATTAACTTTTAGAGCGTTAAATGGACAGGCCCCCCAGTACATCACAGAAATGCTGATCCCTTATTCTCCAGCCCGCACCCTTCGTTCTTCAGCATTGAACCTTCTAAAAGTCCCTAAGACCCGGTTTAAAACCCGGGGTGACCTTTCCTTTCAGGCCGTAGCCCCCCGGCTGTGGAATGCCCTGCCCCTGTCTCTTCGTGTGACCACCTCTATTGATTCCTTTAAAACGCAGCTCAAGACACTTTTATTCAGACAAGCTTTTAGATAAATGTTTTTATTTAGTGTTTTTATCAATTGTTCTTGTTTTTATTAGCTGTTCTTATTGTTTTGATTAATCAGCTTTTACTACAGTAATTCTTTTGTCTATTTTAATCTTTATGTTGTACAGCACTTTGTGATTTTATCTATGAAAGGTGCTATATAAATAAACTTTACTTACTTACTTACTTACTGAATGTCCGCTCGGAGCGCTTCAATATTCTGTGATTATATGTTAATAAAACGTTCTAAAAAAAGAATAAAACCATGGAGCACTTGTCCAAGAACACAAAAACCAGCAGAAATCAGCAGAGGTTCACGCAGCTACATTGGACATGATTTAATTCGCTCGTGACTTCCTCTTTCTGTCAGTGCAGGTCTGGAATGCTCCGCCCCCACTACATGTCCTGTCTCTGCGCTGCGAAGTTCTGTGATTATATGTTAATAAAACGTTCTAAAAAATATAATAAAACCATGAATCACTCGTCCAACAACACAAAAACACCCTGAAATCAGCAGAGGTTCACGCAGCCACGTTGGACATGATTTAATTCGCTCGTGAGTCGTGACAAATCCATTTCCTCATTCCTGTCAGTGAAGGATGAAGCGATCACTTGACTTTTGGCAAAAAAACAAAATAAAAGTCCAGCTCTGGGATGAAGAAGGGATATTTAATACATTTGTGTCACATACAAAACAGTCCTGCATCGCTTTGCAATCCTTTGAATGAGAACGTGCGCGGCGCTGGGGCTGGGACAGGCGGGGGCGTGGGTTGGGGCGTGACAAACAACTCTGTTTTTATTGGCTGGTCATTGTCCGGGTCACTCTGTGTTTTTAGTGTTTTTATAAATGCTGATAGAGAAGCAAGGGGACTATAGTTTTTTTCAGAAGCCCCTTTCATAAGTCAGACCCGCGCTATTCCCGCACAGAGCAGTCCGGCTTTAATACCCATCGGGTCATTCATAAAACAAAGTTGAATCCGGCCACGACCCGCCCTCAATGGAGCATTCACAAAACGATTTGCAGCCCGGCTTGAAAAGAGGCGTGGTGAAAATCCGCAGATCAGTTGACGTACCCGAACGATCAGTTGACGTAGTGCCTGCGTGTTTAACGTGATGACGTGCTGCCTGCGTGTTTAACGTGGGACCGCAGAGGTGTCTGTAAACAAACATGGCGACGCTAGCGAACATCGTTGTGCTTATCCGAATGCTCTTGTTAATAAATGCCAAGATGCAGCAATTATTTGCGCGAAGACCGACAACATCACAAGCAAGCTTCGACACAGCATTGCGCACATTGAGGCAACGCCGAAGGGAAAGACGGCGTATTGTTTATTTGGACTACAACCGGGCTGAACGACGTGTATGGAGGATGGAGCGACCCCAGGGAGCAGTGTTTTGGACCGAAGTACTGAACAACTTCGGTGAGGATGAATGGAGAAAACATTTTAGAATGTCCAGATTAACATTCGACGTAGTGTTCCAGCACATTCAGCCATATCTGGTCCGTCAAAGAACACGTCGAGGTCTGCCTTTGGAACCTATGCTGAAACTGGCTGTAGCTTTGTGGTGGTTTGCAACCCCGAGTGAGTACAGGTCCATCAGCTGCATATTTGGGATTGGTCTGTCCAGTGTGTGCATGTCAGTACATCTGGTGGCCGTGGCGATCAAGAAAGCGCTTTTGAAACGTACCATCAGTCTGCCAAGTGGGGAACGTTTGCGCAACGTCATAAATGGATTTAATCTTCGAGGATACCCTATGTGCGCAGGTGCCATTGATGGCACACATATTCCCATCATCGCTCCCTGCCAGTCTCCTGGTGCCTATTTCAACCGCAAAGGTTACTACTCCATTGTTCTTCAAGCTGTTGTTGACCACAACTGCCGGTAATGTGTAATCTAAGTTGTGTTTGTTCATATATTAATATTTAATCAAAAAGTGTTGCTAAACATGTACTTCCCACAGCTTAAACAGGTCACTGTTTTTTAACAAGCACTTTTTGTTACTTCAGTTTCACAGACATCTACGTTGGCTGGCCTGGTAGTACCCATGATGCCCGTGTTTTGGCCAACTCTGACATATTCCACAAAGCCGAGAGCCAAGATGGATTTCTTTTCCCCCGTGATGTAAGTACACCACTGCATATGTTTCAAACCTGCTTTGCTAACAAAAGTAATTCATTTAGGTGCATTACTTTGTATTTTACAAATATTTCACTGTAAAGTAATGTTATGTAATGGATGTTGATGCGCTTTAGTATTGTACACTTTCTGATCACTGCAAGTGAGGTTTAGCTGATCATCTGGGGCCTCATGTACAAAGACTTGCGTGGATTTCTTACTGAAACGTGACGTACGGTCAAATCCAGAAAACTGCGTACGCACAAAAAAATCCAGATGTATAATAATAATAATAATGTCTTTTCCTGTCATCTGCGTATGTTTCCCATACACAGACGAAATTCGTCTCTGCATTTAACCCAACCACCTACCAAGTGGTGCAGTGAGCAGCCCGAAAGCGCCCGGGGAGCTGGAGAAATAGGTGTGCACTCATAGACACCCCAAGGTGGGTAGTGGCCGGGGCGCGAACCCGCGTCCTTCGGGTCCCAAGTCAAAAGCCCTGCCACTAGACCATCTTGGCTCCATACCAAACGTATCAAACCGTGCGTACGCCGGAATCCACGCACATTCCTTTTGTACATCACAATTAACGTGGAACTGAGCGCACGTGAGACACCTCCCCTGACACGCCTTCATTTACATATGTGAAACAGATGCAAATTACTTCCTGCATGTGTGAAGGACATGTTTGTTTGATCCCTGCGCGATCAGAAATGATTTCTAGATTCAGGAAAATAATGAATTTAATATAAGGAAGAGTTTTACGTTCTAAAGTCTATAAAAAATGAAAGTTTGGGGTGGGGTGTTTATCAATAAGATTTGAGTATGTTGCAGACGATGTGAGTTAAATGTTGTGTTTTTGTCTGTCTGTCTGTGAACAGGTGACGATGGATGTCGGTGGTGTTGAGGTGCCAGCGCACATTATAGGAGATCCTGCATTCCCCATCCGGAACTGGTTGATGAAAGGCTTCACAAATCACCAAGTGCTGAATCAGTCCCAGAAGAAATTCAACTTTCGTCTCAGCTCTGCTCGGATGGTGGTGGAAAACGCATTTGGGCGTCTGAAGGGCCGCTGGAGGTGTCTTGCAAAACGGAACGATGTAGATACAGCTTTCATGTCCACAGTTGTTGTGGCCTGCTGTATTTTACACAACGTATGTGAGGCCAATGGGGAGATATTCTTGCCAGAGTGGGAATACATTGAGGGTGAACTTCAGGTGCCAGAGCAGCCACATGATGTTGGAGCACAAATGAACAGCCACCTAGCAATAAGAGATGCCATAATGTCCATCTTGTAAATAAATTTTTCTGTGTTACACTGTGCAAGTCATAAATTACATCTGAACAGCGAGCGCCGGCATTTCTGTTAGAGCTTTAAAATGTAAATTTACTCTGTGCTAGTTTTTATGAAGTTTTGGCCACACAGTGAAGAATTGGCCTTTACTTAATTATATATCATTAGAAATAAGAAATAAGCACTGATATATGCAGGACAGCTGCTGCTGCATGTAAACCTGCAGACTTGACCTTAATGTCCTGCTTATGTTCTTATTTCTACCTATTCACAGGTAAAAGTGGCCACTACTGATCTGAGCAGGACATGCATTCTTTTTTTATTAAGTTCAAGTCTGCAGGTGTAGATGCTGTCCTGCGTATGTTCTTATTTCTATCTATTCACAGGTAAAAGTGGCCACTACTGATCTGAGCAGGACATGCATTCTTTTTTTTATTAAGTTCAAGTCTGCAGGTGTAGATGCTGTCCTGCGTATGTTCTTATTTCTATCTATTCACAGGTAAAAGTGGCCACTACTGATCTGAGCAGGACATGCATTCTTTTTTTATTAAGTTCAAGTCTGCAGGTGTAGATGCTGTCCTGCTCATATCAGTAGTGGCCACTTTGACCTGCGAATAGAGAAGCAGGACAGCATCTACACCTGCAGACTTGAAATTAATAAAAAAATAAAGAATGTCCAGCTCATACCAGTATTAAAGTGGCCACTGTGAGCTGTGAATAGGTATGAAAAAAACAACAGATACAAGCAGGACAACTTGTGTTGCATTTGGACTAGACTAACCACACCTTAATTAAAAAAGAAATGTCTTGCTCATAACATTTCTAAGTGAAATTTATACTATGGCTATAACTATAAAAATGGAAGTTATAAGTTTAGGGTCATATGTTCAAAGTTTCCACTCTGAACTGTGAATAGGTAGAAGAACAATAGAGAAGTCAGTTCTGATATAAGAATGAAATTCAAGTAAATTCAAACAGTTCTATATTAGCATAAATCAAAAAAGGGATAAACTTTTCATTTCATGGATTTTAATAAATTTCATGGATTTTAATAAATAACATTTGCATTTAACTTACATGTAACTGTAAAATAAACAAAAAAATAATGTACATGTATGATGCATTGCAATGCGCTTTGGATACAATTATTGCACATTGGCTGCAGCACCAACAGTGTGCAGAAAACAAACAAACAAATAAACCATAACAATGTGCAGTTCTGCATTGAGAGAAATAGAAAAAAAGTGTGCACCTCAATGCACTTTCTATAAATTTATTGCACATTGGCTGCAGCACCAACAGTGTGCAGAATACAAACAAACCATAACAATGTGCAGTTCTGCATTGACAGAAATAGAAACAAAAAGTGCACCTCTGCATAGCGAAAAAATACAAAAAAGAAATCTGTGTAGTTATGCAAAAAACCAAAAGGTGCTATGTAAATAAATACTTCAAAATGTCCTACAGTTGCGTGAAACTGTACTGGTCTTGCTGGTCAGGTTGGTTAGGTTGTGTTATTAAACTTCTGAGGAGATAGGTCAGCTCAGCGTGTTGGTCCTGCAGAACACGAAGCTGCTCGGATTGCCACCGCTCATGTTCTGCCCTCTCAGCTGCCCGTTCATCTGCCAATCTACGCATGACTCGCTCGTCTTCCTCCCGGTCCTGGTCGCGGAGTGCCATTAGAAACTCCTTCATGCTTTCATTTTTGCTTTTCTTCCTTCTTTTGGGGGCAGGAGAAGAATCTGCACAACATAAATTAATTTATAACATCATATTACTTTGCGCTCTTGGGCCATAATGTGGTTAGTGTTATGCGGTGTTTTATCTTACCCACTCGGTTCTCCTTATCATTTTGTTGCGACGATGTGGACGGCTCATCACCGGGGGTGCCACTGTTGTCCTCGGTGTCATCGGTGGATGGTGACGGTCGACTGGACGCTTCATTTTCTCGCATACTGCTAATCAGAGCGATGGGATTAGCAGAATGACTCTTCCCCCAAATCGCGTCACATAAATCGAAATACGTCCAGTCCATCCTGTCGCGCCCGCTGCGTCCGTTGTGGTCATTCACCTGGTGGTACTTCTTTTTTAAGTTTTTTAGTTTGGTGGTCACCTGGCTCTTGTCCCGGTTATAACCGCGCTCTCGCATCAGTACACCAATTCGCTCCAGGAGTGCACCATCCTTCACTGTACCGGTAAATCCCTTATCCTCCTCTGCGCGCAGAGACAGGAGTAGACGGGTTTCGGCATCACCCCAATTAGCCATTTCCGTGATGAAAAAAAAAAGAAAAACAAAAGATTCGGCGAAGAATAGCGAGTGATGATGCGAGCGAAATAAAAATGTTCTTGTTTACACTTTTGACAGTGGGCGCAGGAAAAGTACGTCATCATTCCTCCCATTATTCAAATGAGTTTGAAGCCGCAGACACCCCGACACCTTTCACAAGTCGACAGATCCGGGTTTAACACTATGAACCGTGGCGGGTCAGAGGGGGATCAAAGGCGAGTCAGTTTAATCCGCCAATCCGCGTTTGCGTGTTTTCTGAATGCTCTTTGGAGACTTGAACCCGCATAAAAGCCGGACCGACATGTCTTATGAAAGGGGCTTGCATCTCTTTGAAACTCTAAGTGTTACACTTTCTTGAAGCTCTCAAGGAAACAAGTGAAACTATTATTGTTACAATTATTTTGAATTAATGGACACTAATTAATCAGATTGAACTTTCTCTTTAATGTGTGTTAATTCAGAATTGATCTACAGTATATTTTTGTCATTTTTAATGATGATCTGTTACTTTCATGAGTTTTGACCTTCTGCTGGTTTTATTTCTGCAGAACAAGCAGACTCTGTTTCTAAGGCATGAGTCAGGGTAAAAGCTGTTAACTTCCTTCTCTGTTTTGTCTGTGAAAGTCCATCCATTTTCTTCTGCTTATCCGGCGTCGGGTCGCGGGGGTAGCAACCTAAGTAGGGAGGCCCAGACTTCCCTCTCCCCAGCCACTTGGAGCAGCTCCTCTGGGGGAATCCCAAGGCGTTCCCAGGCCAGCCGAGAAACATAGTCCCTCCAGCGTATCCTGGGTCTTCCTCTGGGTCTCCTCCCGGTGGGACATGCCCGGAACACCTCACCAGGGAGACGTCCAGGAGGCATCCTAACCAGATGCCCGAGCCACCTCAACTGGCTCCTCTCGATGTGGAGAAGTCTGTGAAAGTTAGCCATAATATTCTCTGTGCTCACAGGCCAGGCCATCTGGCCGGTTCTGTAAACAGTTTTCCTGTTGTCCGTCAAGAGACATTTCTGCCTATGGGATGAAAGCTCCATCCGTTGTTTTGTTAAACCAGCCAATAGTTATTGAGGAGGTGGGGGAGACCCCGCCTCCCATATAAAGATCCATTTACTGCATTTTCACTTTAGTGTGGAAGGAGAGAACTTGCTACCATCTTGGTTTTCCTCCTCCGGAAAAGCTGGAAACGTCCCGGTCATTGTGTCAATTAGACCCACGTTTCAGCTGGAGTCACAGTAAAGCCTTACTGTGATCCCTTCACTCATTTCTGAAAGAATTTGTTTTCGGAAGTTTTATTTTGAAAATCAGTCAGTGCGCTTGACCTTTGTTCCCTGCCGAGAGAGGCGAGTTTCCTCGTATCGTGAATCAGCCACACACGCTGAAGTTTCAACTGGACGGCCGTTGGACAAACCCATCCACGTGTGTGTCCAGACACTTCTCCACTCTTATCTCCAAGAGACGAACCGTCAACAGGTAACAAGTCGTGGTGTGTTTGAACGTGCGGGAGCCCAGCTGCTCATGTGGGGAAAAAGTGCCACCCTGTCTGCTCAAAATAATTAACTTCGGTTAACTTAGCTTTCAATCTTTTATCTTCCATTCTATTTCTTCCTTTTCTTAACACAGTGAAACTAAGTAATGTGCCAACAGTTTAAGTTCTAACTGTCTGTTTGTTTTAATTTGAATTCTTGTCAACGTAGTTAGTAAATCAGAGCTAATATCGATACAAATGTTTAATGTAATTGTATGATTATTTCAATAAAAGGTCTATTTTCTGGTGGACCAACATAAGTTGAAGTCTCTCGTGAAATTACATTTTTCCTAGTCACAGTTAAAGCAATTTAATACCGGAAAAAGGATGAACTCGCAAATTGGTGATAAGTTTGTGCATATAAAGTCTGCTCAGACCTGCACATCTAAATATAGGTAAGTCAGTAAACTGACCAATAAGTCCTATATTTTAGAATAATGGTGGCCCTGTAAGTGTTTAAATACCTTACAGTGTCTATATTGTTACATTTAATGGTGGCTCGTCCGAGTTCCTAAGACGATTATTAAGTTGTTTTGGGTAGCTATTGTCACAGTGTTTGTTGGCATAGTTCTGCATCCTGGTTTTGGACTTATAGAATAGTTTTGGCTGGTGAGTGTCACAGAGATTGCTAATCGTGGCATTGTCTGGTGCGTTTCCAGTTAGAATTATTATTTTTCTTTCACATTTCTACGTATGTTTTGAAGCTGCAGTTGATGTTTGTGTGTCTGTGTTTGTTAAACGTTTAATACCGTGTCGCAAAATAAAGCATGCATTTGTCTTTTTGTGACCGCCGTGTCACGACTCTACTTCATGTTATTACATCTGCGGATTGCTGTTGAAGGTCTGTTTCACACATTTGCTACTCCTTCGTACCTATATCTGTTACGTGTTGTTGGCTGAGGTTCGGGTGAAACCCACTCGGCTTTGGACCGGACGTTCCGACCTCCGGTTCCGATAGACGTAAGGTCCGTTGTTTAAACAGTTAGCGTGCTGCTTTCTCTGGAAGGCGTGGGGGGTAGCCTGAATGTGTTGGCTCGTTAGCAGTATTTTCTCTGGTGTATTCTACGTTTATTTTGAGAAAGAGTGTCCAGAACTTTGGGTCGAGCTAAAGTTAGCGGTTCCGAGGCATTCGGCTACAGAAGCGTTATGATTGGTCCATTGTGTGTCGGGTTCAAGAAAGTAGGTTCTGTAGACTGCTGGTTGTCAGATTCATTTTTGCACACATTTCTGACAGTTTATCTGTGTTGTTTGGGTTCTATGCACGTGATATCGTTGAAGACTGGCTTAACCGCGGTGTTTTGCAATATTTATGACTGTTTTAGAACGTTGAAAAGTCCGTTCCACGCTATTGTTCGACCGACCGCAGGTCCGTGAACGCACCGCTCGAACGGTACATCACACGTGAGTGACGTCAGGTTTGGAAGACTACATTACCCATGAACACTTGGGTGCTGTCTTCGCTGTGATTGGTCGATTACGCTGTAGTGTTGACGCTTGAGGGGGTGAGGAGCTCACTCCTCGTCAACTTTCACTTTGGCTGCTTGTCCTAGACAAGTTTCAGGCTTGTTGCCCGTTACTATCTTTTGAAAAGACTGTTTCAACGCGGTGTTTTTGAGATTTTAGTGGATGTATGAGTAAGTTGTTCAGATACTGTCGATCGCCATGTGACCAGGTCACGTGACACCAGGAGCTACAACTCCTTTGTGAGGACCAACCTTTTTTCTTTTAAACGCAGTTTAAAGTTTTACAGTCCAACCAATGTTTCTCACATCGTTTCGTCTTTTGTGAGACTGGGGTTCTAGAGTTTTGTCACGTAAAGGCTCTGGGTCTTTCTGATTAATGCTTTTGATCCGTTGTTAGACGTCTGTGAATGTTTAGCAGCTCATGGCTGCGCTCACAGGTGACAACAGCGCCTCTATAGCGGTCAGAAAGAGAATTACAGTCGCTGTGATAGACTTATCCAGCGTTGCACACCCCCATCTGCTGGTTGCATCTAAGAATACAGTTTGATGCAATTCTTATCTAACATTTCAACTTTCCTGTTTTTGAATAGAGTACATCTTGAAATGTTGAGGACACAGCATCCTTTAATTTGATTTTCGCAGATAATCAAATGTTGATGGCAGAACAGTTACACAGATTTAATACAGCCATGTCTGCTTTTTGATAAACTTGACACTTTTATCATAAATTCTGTGCAAAACAAGCTGTCTGTCCCTGTTTTTTAAACTGCAAGTTTAAAATAACACACAGGAGGCATCTTTTGTCTTGGTTTTCACAAAAAATCACACGAAAAATAGCCGACATTGATGGTCGTCTCATGGGTTGACAATTTAATAAAATCACTGATTTTTATTTGATTTCACATCTTGGACTCCATGTTGACTGCCGAAGGCATCACATGGTGAGACTGCACACTGTGCAATAAGACCCACTTTACTTGATTTTTCACAGAAAATCAGTACAAAGATGGACGTTCAAACAGGTGCATCACCTGATAGGGCCTCCTCTTTTATCGCACGTAGATGGACATCTGCTTCAGCGTATGCTAATTACTTAGCTGCGGTGGACGTCTGTCAGGATAAGTGGGAAAGTCCCCTGTCGTTCTGCGACAGGCTGATGTCTGTCTACTCCGGTGGCAAAACTGTCCCTGGACTGGAGGAGGAGGAGGAGTTTAAAGGTCTTTTCATTAAGAATCTCATGCCTTTCCAGAAGAAATGTGTTCGCTTCCATGTTAATTGCAAAGAGAGTACCATGGCAGAAATTAAACAATGTGCTATGGAATTTTTTGTCATGCAAGAGACGAACCGTCAACAGGTAACGAGTCGTGGTGTGTTTGAGCGTGCGGGAGCCCAGCAGTCTGCTCGTGTGGGAAAAGAGGTGTCACCCAGTCTGGTTCAAAATAACCACCTTCAGTTAACTTAGCTTTCACTTATCTCAAATCTTCCTCCTATTTCTTCTTTTCATAAGCTATTAATCTGTTAAGTAATGTGCCAACAGAAAAGTTAATAACTGTCTGTTTGTTTTGATTTTTTTTTTGCGCAAATATTCGTTTTTCAAACACCAGGCTACGTGTGTACAGGGCCTTGATCTATTCCACCGTGGTCTTTATTTTTCAGGACTTCTGGTTTTATCAGTTGTTGCTGCAATGTGACATCATATGCTTGCAAGAAACCTTTTTAGATAAACAGGATTTAAAAGGACTAAACTCTATCAATGACAGTTTCCTGGGAGCTGGAGAATCTTCTACTGACCTCAGTTTGGGAATTAAATGAGGAAGGATACCAGGAGGAGTGGCTATATTATGGGAAAAAAGCCTGGACTCAGTGATAAATGTCATTAGATTAGGTATGGACTGGTGTATTGCAGTACACGTGAAACAGCATGACAAAGAATTTATTATTTTAAATGTCTATGCTCCATATGTGTGTCATCATAACGAAGAAGAATACCTTAGTAAACTTGCTTATATTAGCTATTTTATGCAAAATGAGATGGGGACCATAGAAAACATGGTATTTTGTTCCATTGTTACGTGGATGATTGCCAGATTTACCTGCCACTGAAACCAGCAAATGCAGGCTCCCTCCACCCTCACCTAAAATGTCTGGACAAAATTAAGACTTGGATGACTTCAAACTTCCTAAGTTTTAATGACCAGAAGACTGAAGTCATCATCTTTAGCCCCAGCTCAGCTGCCGCCTCTGATCATATAAACTTGGACTCCCTCCTGTCAGGCTCTGCGCCTGTCAGGCTCTGCGCCTGTCAGGCTTTTTCTGTTTTCACTCACTCCTCAGTTCCAGTCTGCATCCCTAATCGCTTTCACCTGTTGTCATCAGCCACCTGCCAAGCTGCTCTGATTTACTCACTCTCCGTCATAGTTTAAAAGCCCTCTCATTTCATTTGTTCCTCGCCGGGTCATAATCATACCTCCCTGAAGTTTGGTGGAGCCACTACTCGTTTTCCCCTTGTTTTTGTAAGTTACTGCACCGTCAGTTTATTGTTTTGATTATTAAAGTGTTTATTATTTTACACTTTGTCTCTGAGTCCTGTTGTGCCTACATTTTGGGTCTGCGTCCTCCACTGGAACCTAATCGTGACAGTATGACCCGGCCATCACGAAATCGTAGGACCCGCAGGCGGAACAGCAGACCCGCTCAGCGACTGACGGACGCGGCCCCAGGACAGGACGAGCCGACCGTCATTCACATGTACGGGTTTTGTGCAGAGACCGGCTGGGGGGACTACAGCTCGGAGGCGGAGATTCTCTCATCCCCGCTTCTGGTCGAGGAGGAAGAGCGGAGGAAGCTCAGAGGCGGCCGGGTAGCTCTTTGGCCGTCTTCCCCCTTTGTTCCAACACTCCGATCGATGTGGTCCGACTCTGACGAGGACTCAGACCCAGTTGGGTTTTGGATGGATCCGGTACCAACTCTCAGTCCATGTCACCACCGGACTGAACGAGTGGACATTTCCGGGTTCCAGTCCCGCCCACCGTCAAACTTTTCACGCCGGCTGTCAGAAAAGCCGGGGAAATTTTCGAAGGGAAGGGCATGTGTCAGCCCATGTGCTGACAGCGGTTCTGACAGGACTGAGGGGAGACTGGAGCTGACGGAGGAGGCTGCGCGCCCATGCGCTCCTGTTGCTGGGAGCGTGGAAGTCACACGCCCCTGCGCACTTGCCTTGAGGGGAGAGGACGTCTGCAGCTCCAGTGATTGGTGGAGCAGATTAATCGCAGCAGAGGACATAATTTCCTCATACACTGGAGCTAACAACGAAGACAACTCGCCGGGGGCGTGGCAGCTGTTCGAGCAGGCGTGGAAGGAGAGCTGTATGTTGCACTCACTGTTGCTCGCTCGTGTTCAGCCAGGTCCACCTCCCAACTCACCCACAGTTGAACGTCCCACAGCTGAACGTCCCACAGCTGAATGTCCCACAGCTGAACGTCCCACAGCTGAACGTCAGAGCTCACAGACAGCTGTAGCTCTCACCTCTCCACCCACAGCTGAACATCTAAGCCCAGTAGCAGCTTCACATGCCAGCACCTCCTGGACTGGTTTCACTCATGCTGCTCAGTCTGGGGGCCTTGCCACACACCATCTGCCTTACAGCTGAGTTCACCGGATGATACAACTCTCAGCTCCTCAGAACCAGCTGCACCAGACCCAGTTCCCGTGACAGTACCCAGACTAAGACCTGTGCCGGCGCCCAGACAGAGACCTGTGCCAGCTCCAAGACTGGTGCATCCTGTGCCAACACCCAGGAGGGTTCCAGCTTCTGTTATGTTGGGTTCTGCACCTGCCACCGATCAACCAGGTCCGTCAGGATCAGTCTCTCTTTTTCCTTTTTTCTTCACAGACACTGCTTCTGAGGTGGTCCTGGGTATGGGGGTCCTCGAGTCTCCAGTGGTCCTCTCAACGCTTGGGGTCTCACCACCTGAGGTCTCGGCGCCCGACGACTACTCCTCACCTAGTCCAGAACCTGCAGTCTCAGCTGGTCCAAAACCTGCAGTCTCGACGGCGCCCAACGACGTCTCAGAGGGTCCCCACGACGAGGGTCCCGACGAAGAGGGTCCCCACGACGTCTCAGAGGGTCCCCACGACATCTCAGAGGGACTCCACGACGAGGGTCTCCACGAAGAGGGTCCTCACGACGAGGGTCCCCACGATGAGGGTCCCCACGACGGGGGTCCCCACGATGTCTCAGAGGGTCCCCACGACGTCTCAGAGGGTCCCCACGACGAGGGTCCCCACAACGTCTCAGAGGGTCTCGACTAGGGATGGGAATTGATAAGAAATTATCAATATCGATGCCTTTATCGATGTCATTTATCGATTCGATTCCTTATCAATTCTGTTATCAATTCTCATTTGGGTAATAAAATATAGTAAACCATTTGTGTTCATAAAGAATTTATTTATGGATTTTTTCCCATATTTTTAGACTCATTTTTCGCTCTGATTCTTCGTTTTTCATTTTTGGCGAAAATGGTGCAGTACCAGTTTCGGCCGCTTTAGAGGCGCTGTAGGCAGCAGCCAGCAGAGGACTCAGAGAGTGAAGAGGAAGAGGGACCACTTCCAGAAGTTTATACCACTCATAAACCACACCGCGGATTTTTAAATCCAGCTGATTTCACATTTGGTTCAGCTCAGGAGCCCGTCTGCTATAGTGAGGTAAGAAATATATTTTTAAGCGTTTATTTAGCTAAATTTAAAGAAACAAAGCGTCCGGTTTGACCCGCCTGGCGCCTG
>JBBPBX010009371.1:19651-31512 GCA_038048925.1 Garcialebias charrua
GACTGTGTTCCGGCCGACGACTGTGTTCCGGCCGCCACCTCTGGTGTTCCGGCCGCCGCTTCTGGTGTTCCGGGCCGCACCTCTGGTGTTCCGGCCGCCGCCGACGGTGTTCCGGCCGCCGCCGACGGTGTTCCGGCCGCCACCGACGGTGTTCCGGCCGACGACTTCCCTGACCTTGGTGTTGTGTTTCCTGCCGTTGCTGGACGTTACTCTGGTTGCCCGCCTGACGTATCGCGACATGATGGACGACCTCCTGGACGTCCTCCAGATCTGGCTGATGGCGATTGGCAACCTCCTGGGCGCCCCCCGGATCTGGCTGATGGTGATGGGCGACCTCCTGGGCGCCCCCCGGATCTGGCTGATGGTGATGGGCGTCCTCCTGGGCGTCCCCCGGATCTGGCTGATGTTTGGCCCGCCGTCCTGCCTGTTACCTCCCTCCGCCCGCCCTTGTTCTTGTGGGGGGCCCTTCTTGGGGGTGTCGGGTGCCACCCTTGAGGGGGGGGGTTCTATCATGCTCTGCGCCTGTCAGGCTCTGCGCCTGTCATGCTTTTTCCTGTTTTCAATCACTCCTCAGTTCTAGTCTGCATCCCTTATCGCTTTCACCTGTTGTCATCAGCCACCTGCCAAGCTGCTCTGATTTACTCACTCTCCCTCGTAGTTTAAAAGCCCTCTCATTTCATTTGTTCCTCGCCGGGTCATAATCATACCTCCCAGAAGTCTGGTGGAGCCACTACTCGTTTTCCCCTTGTTTTTGTAAGTTACTGCACCGTCAGTTTATTGTTTTGATTATTAAAGTGTTTATTATTTTACACTTTGTCTCTGAGTCCTGTTGTGCCTGCATTTTGGGTCTGCGTCCTCCACTGGAACCTAATCGTGACATCTCCAGCCCTATCTCAAACACTCTGTAAAAAATCTTGGGATGGTTTTTGACTCTGACCTTAAGTTTGATAAACAAATCAGTTCTGTTCTGCAGAAGAGCTTCTTCCAACTGCGGCAGGTAGCTAAGCTCAAGCCAGTGTTGTCCAGACCTGATCTTGAGACCCTAATCTATGCGTTCATCACAACCCGCCTGGATTATTGCAATGCATTGTATGCTGGGATCAGTCAGGCCTCCTTCTCACGTCTCTAGCTCATGCAAAATGCAGCAGCTTAGCTTTTAACCGGTACACGTAGGTTTGAGCACATTACACCAGTTCTTTCCTCCCTGCACTGGCTCCCCGTGCGAACTAGAGTCGACTTTAAGATTCTGCTGTTGACCTATAAATACCTCAATGGCCTCGCTCCCCTCTACCTCTCCGAGCTGCTTGAACCATTTTTTTCCAAGATGGTGGCTGGGTGGAGAAAACGTACTTAGTCGAGCTTCTGCCAGTACTACCTCCAAAAGGAGTATTTGGAGAGCTTGTACTTGCAGTTTTTTGCGCTGGATGTACAGAGAGGAACGCTGAAAAGCTGCGGATATTGGACTGGAACATGTGATCCAGAATTATGAATCTACAGGCCAACGTGTCCATGAGTTTTTGCCGAGAGTTAGCCTAGCGTAGCTACAAACCGGGCTAATCAAAGCTAACCGAGCTGGGTCACCGTAACCGGGTGCCGTAGCTGCGGGCTTCGTGAACAAATAAACCGGAGAAATACGCTGGTTGTTACGAAGAAACGTGGGCCGGCACGCTGGAGGTGCTTTGTTGCAGTGAAAGAATAAAACAAAGCTGGGAGTGGAAGCTACAGGCTACAAGCTAAAGCTAGCCATGTGCTGCTGATAAAAAGCTAATGCGGCAAAACACCACGGAGTTGGGGATTATTGCTACGGGCTGACGATCTGAAGTCTGTGATCTGATCTGCAGTCTGTAAGCTGGTGAGGCCAGAGAGGCATTGGAGTGCTGCTGGGGGCCCAGATCCAGGCCCCAGATGGATGAGAGCTGAACTGGTTGCTGGTGGACGCTAGTGGTGGTGGTGGACGCTAAGCTGTTTGCTGTGGACGTGAGCAGAGCAGCAAGCTGGTTGCTGTTAGACGTGTGCAAAGCAACGAGCGAGTTGCTGTTGGATGGGAGCCGAGCAACGAACGAGTTGCTGTGAACGGAAGCAAAGCAACGAGCGAATTGCTGTTGGACGGGAGCAGAGCAACGAGCAAATTGCTGTTGGACAGGAGCAGAGCAACGAGTGAGTTGCTGTTGGACGGGAGCAGTGCAGCAAGCTGGTTGCTGTTGGACGTGAGCAGTTAGATGTGAGCAGAGCAACGAGCGACGTGAGCAGAGCAACGAGCGAGTTGCTGTTGGACGGGAGCAGTGCAGCAAGCTGGTTGCTGTTGGACGTAAGCAGAGCAACGAGCGAGCTGCTGTTGGACGGGAGTAGAGCAACGAGCGAGTTGAGTTGCTGTTGGACGGGAGAAGAGCAACGAGCGAGTTGCTGTTGGACAAGAGCAGAACAGTGAGCGAGTTGAGTTGCTGTTGGACGGGAGCAGAACAGCGAGCGAGTTGTTGTGGACGGGAGCAGAGCAACGTGAGAGTTGCTGTGGATGGGAGCAGAGCAGCGAGCGAGTTGCTGTGGACGGACGGGAGCAGAGCAGTGAGCGAGTTGCTATGGACGTGAGCAGAACAGCAAGCTGGTTACTGTTGGACATGAGCAGAGCAGCGAGCGAGTTGCTGTGGATGGGAGCAGAGCAACGAGCGAGTTGCTGTGGACGGGAGCAGATCGGTGAGCGAGTTGCTGTGGAACAGTGAATTTCTGTATCCAGACTAGAAGAAGCAGGCGAGATGAGTTCTGCAAGAAAAAAGAAACCGGAGTCGCTGAAACAGGAGTCGGTGAGTCAAAACTCGGTGGATAAAAATTTGGAGTTAATGGAGGAATTGAAAAAAGCAATAGACTTTCTCACTGGTGAACTTGCAAGTTTGAGAGCTGAGCAAAAAAACATTACTCAACTAGTAGAGAAGATGAATCAAATGAAAGCTCAGGAGATCATCAGAGAGGAACGATTAGCTCAATTGGAACAAAAGTGTGATGACATGGAACAATACATAAGAGGCGAGAATCTGGTCATTTCTGGACTCGAGCTTAAACGCCGGTCATTGGTAGATGTAGTTAGAGGCGATACAACAACTGAAGGAGGACTACCAGAACAACTGCAGTCTCTGGAGGATCAGGTAGTCACTTTCTTAAATAGCAAAGACATTAACATTAAACATGAAGACATTTCCACCTGTTACACACTGCCCAACAAAGCTGACAAACTTAAACCATCAGTAGTCGTCAGATTCATTGGAAGGAAACAAAGAAACAGGGTAATGATGCAGTCAAAGAAACTCACAAAAACTGATGTCTACATGAATGAACACCTAACTAAAAAAAACGCAAACATTGCACATAAAGCAAGGTTGTTGAAAAAGGAAAAAAAAATAACAAAAACTTGGACAAGAAACGGAAACATATGGATCAAAGTACATGAAAATTCTCAAGCTAAAATAATAAAAGATCTGAAAGACTTAGACACATTTTGATGAGCTCAAAAATGACAAATCACCAATCACTATCACATGTTCATACACAAAAATTGACAAAAATGAACAAACAAACAAATACATTAAAACATGACAACAACAAACGAAGACTCAGAGTTTAAAATATACAATGATGAAGATGTGGTTGATGCAAACTTTTATCCTGCTATAAAAGACTGCGAATACTATAATGAAGAACAGTTTAATGACATCAATATAACAAATGGAGATCTCTCTATTATTCACATCAATAGTAGAAGTATAAATGCAAATATATCCAAAATAACAGATTATTTAAAACAGTTAAACAGAACTTTTACATTAATAGCACTGTCAGAGACATGGCTTAATGATGAAAACAAAAATAATGTTCACATCGAAGGATATGAATTATATCATTTAAACAGAAACAATAAAAAAGGTGGTGGAGTAGCTCTATTTGTCAAAAATGAAATAAAGTGTAGAATAATTAATGAAATGTCAATAATTGTTGACAATCTTATGGAAATAATAACAATAGAAATATTAAATGAAAATGCTAAAAACATATCCATAAGTTGTGTATATCGATCACCAGGATCAAATATAGAAATATTCACCGATAAAATCATACAACTATTGGAAAAGAGTTTAAATAAAAAAGTTTTCTTGTGTGGAGACTTTAATATTGACCTGGGAAATAAAACAGATTCAAATAACATCAGCACATTTCTAAATTCAATGTATAGTTTAAATCTTTATCCGTTAATATCAAAACCAACAAGAATTACAACTCATAGTGCTACGATAATTGACAACATTTTCACAAATATAACAAATGGGGATGTGACAGGTGGTATCTTAACAACTGATTTAAGTGATCATTTACCAGTTTTCACTATCTACAGAAATGATCAAAACATTACAAAAGAAGTTACAATTAAGAAAAAAATAATAAACACATCAAAAAAAGCTATGGATCAATTAAAAGATGATTTACAGAAGCAAAACTGGAAGGACGTATATATTGATGATGTTAATAGATCATATGATGAATTTATGAATATTTTAGAAGCTCTGTATGAAAAGAATTGTGTGCAAAGAAATCGTAGAAAAAGAAATATTGTCGACCAACCTTGGATGACTAAAGGGTTGAGAAATGCTTGTAAAAAAAAATTACTTGTATTCATGTTTCTTAAAAACGAGAACACAACAAGCTGAAGAGAAATATAAAAAATACAAAAATAAATTGGTAATGATTATAAGAAAATGCAAGAAAGAATACTATAGTGATTTATTAAACAAGAGTAATGGTGACACTAAAACAACATGGCGAGTTATAAATGATGTTCTAAAAAGTCATAAAGCGAAAACGAACATTGCAAAATATTTTGTGAAAGATGACAAAGAAATACATGATGAGAATGATATCGTAAATGAATTTAATCAATATTTTGTAAATATTGGATCAAGCCTTGCAGCTAAAATACCAAAAATAGATAATAATGTGTGTCATTCAATTAAAAGCTGCACAAACAGTATTTTTCTTAATGGAACTAACAAAGAGGAAATTATGAAAATGGTAAAAAAAATCTCTCGGACAAGAGATCAAAAGACTGGATGGACATGGATATGATGTTCGTAAAAGAAATAATGAGTTATGTTATTGAACCGTTTACATATATATGCAATTTATCTTTTTCAACAGGAATATTTCCAGATAACATGAAAGTAGCAAAGGTAATTCCTCTTTTTAAAAATGGTGATAAATGTGTATTCAATAATTATAGGCCAATATCCTTATTACCACAGTTCTCAAAAATTCTAGAAAAACTATTTGTGACCAGATTGGATCAATTTATTGATAAACAAAATATTTTAAGTAGCAGTCAGTATGGGTTTAGAGGAAAAAACTCTACATCAATGGCTCTCATGGATTTAATGGAACAAATAACTAATGCTGTCGATCATAAACAGTACTGTGTTAGTGTTTTTGTTGATCTAAAAAAAGCATTTGATACCATTGACCACACCATTCTCCTTGAAAAACTAAATAAATATGGTATTAGAGGACCAGCATTACAATGGGTATCTAGCTATTTGAAAGATAGAAAACAGTTTGTGCAAATAAATGATGTTAGATCTGACCTCCGTGATATCACTTGTGGAGTTCCTCAGGGCTCTGTGCTTGGACCAAAGTTATTTATTTTATATGTGAATGACTTGGTAAATGTGTCAGGACTTCTTAAATGTGTTCTTTTTGCCGATGACACCACATTTTTCTGTTCGGGTAAAGACATAAAACAGATTTTGGATATGATGAAAACAGAATTTATAAAAATACAAACTTGGTTTAAATTAAACAAATTATCTTTGAATTTAGATAAAACTAATTACATGATATTCAGTAACAAAAAGAGAATTGTTGACGATCCATTTGAAATTGAAGATGTTGTGATCTGTAAAGTGAGTGAAGTGAAGTTTCTGGGTGTCATCATTGATGACCGGTAGGACTGGAAAGCACCTTGCATGGTAGTCTGCCACCACCGGTTTATGAATGTGTGTAGCATTCAATATATGTGTAGCACTTTGAGATTTTCAGTAATGAAAAGTGCGTTATAAATTGAATTAATAATAATAATTATTATTATTATGACAAACTGACATGGAAACATCATGTAAATTCCATTAAAACAAAAATAGCTAGATCAATTGCAGTACTGTATAAAGTCAGGGATTTTTTAATTGATAAAGCTCTGTATATGTTGTATAACACAATCATTGTTCCACGTTTAATCTATTGTATTGAGGTTTGGGGAAAAGCGTGCAAAACAATTACAAAGCCTGTTTTTATTTTACAAAAGAGAGCTGTAAGAGTAATCACCAGAAAAAATTTCAGTCACCCATCAAACACCTTGTTTCTTCAGCTAAATTTATTGAAATTCCAGGAATTGGTTGAATATAGTATTTTATCAGTTATGTATAGGGCTCATAATAACACATTACCTTTAAATATCCAAAGAAATTTTATAAAAAGACAAAG
The DNA here is from genome assembly GCA_038048925.1 of Garcialebias charrua. NCBI lineage: Eukaryota > Metazoa > Chordata > Actinopteri > Cyprinodontiformes > Rivulidae > Garcialebias > Garcialebias charrua. The sequence goes on from JBBPBX010009371.1 coordinate 26,165, forward strand.
TGATTACAATCTCAAAGGGACAGAGATATTCATCAAACCACAATTCAGAACCAGCTTAAAGGGACGGTCTACCTCAATTCAGGGAGTTCGATTGTGGAATGCTCTGGAGAGTGATGTTAAAAATGCAAAATCAATGTATACATTTAAGAAAAAGGTCAAAAAGGACTTGCTCAAAAACTATATATGATGTAACTTAGTGTTTGGGCAGCACGGTGGCACAACTGGTAGAGCTGCTGCCTCTCAGCGAGAAGGTTGCCGGTTCAAATCCCGGTCCGGGGGCCTTTCTGGGTGGAGTTTGCATGTTCTCCCCGTGCATGCGTGGGTTTCCTCCGGGTACTCCGGTTTCCTCCCACAGACCAAAAACATGCACGTTAGGCTGATTGGTGACTCTAAATTGACCCTAGGTGTGAGTGTGAGAGTGGATGGTTGTTTGGTGTGAGTGAGACAGGTCCCTCTTGTAAATGAGTCCCCATGACTCAACGAGGCTAGCCTGTATAAATAAAGGTTGAATGAGTGTTTGTATATTACACTTATGTTGACTGATGATGTAGCTTAGTGTGTTGTGTATTACAGTTAGAAAAATTAAGTAGAGTTATTCATTTGTGATGTAGTTTGTGTATTACAGTTAGAAAAATTAAGTAGAATTATTCATTTTGTGATGTAGTTTGTGTATTACAGTTAGAAAAATTAAATAGAATTATTCATTTTTGTGATGTAGTTTGTGTATTACAGTTAGAAAAATTAAGTTGAATTATTCATTTTCTTATGTAGTTTGTGTATTACAGTTAGAATGATGTAGTTTGTGTATTACAGTTAGAAAATTAAGTAGAATTATTCATTTTGTGATGTAGTTTGTGTATTACAGCTAGATAAATTAAGTAGAATTATTCATTTTGTGATGTAGTTTGTGTATTACAGTTAGTAAAATTAAGTAGAATTATTCATTTTGTGATGTAGCTTGAAGGTTAACATTGGTTGAACAAACTGTGAAATAAGGGGCAGATATAATAAGATTTCATCTTCTTTCTGCTCCTTTCATTTTATCCTACTTGTATTCTTGTAGCTGATGAAACTGTCTTGTATTGTTCTTTTAAAATGAATGAATAAACATCAAATCAAATCAAAAATCAAAAACCATATGTTCCATCGCGGCCCCTGAGATCATCCGATCAGATGCTCTTGGCGGTTCCAAAAACACGACTGAAGCTCCGTGGAGATCGGGCGTTTTCAGTCACCGGCCCCAAACTCTGGAACAACCTGCCCCCCAACATTAGGCAGGCCACCTCCCTTCACCTGTTCAAATCCCTGCTAAAAACCCATCTTTTCTCTCTGGTGTTTCATACTGTGTGAACTGACTTAGTGTATATATTTTTTACTGTGTTTTCATATTAATATTGTTCTTATACATTTTTATTATACTTTTGCTACTGTTAATATCATAATTTTTACCATTGGTGTGTGATACTGTTCTGTAAAATTTGAAACCTATTTTATGTTGTGTGTGTGAAGCACCTTGATAACAGTTTATCTGTTTTAACTGTGCTATATAAATAAAATTGACTTGACTTGACTTATGTTATGGGGGACATGAATGCAAACATCTCAGATAAAAATTCACTGTTTGCTAAACACCTGAATTATTTTTGTACAGATTCTAATCTAATACTGTCAAGTAAAGAACTTTTGCCAGCTGACAGTTACACCTATATAAGTGAAGCCTGGCATACTACGTCTTGGTTGGACCATTGTATCACTACAGCAGATGCTCATGCTGCTTTGGTATACATTAATATCTCATATAACGTGTCCACTGTTGATCACATCCCCTTCGAGCTGGCAATTAAATTTGATTATATACCTGCAACTGTAAATGTGGACAATAATCAAATTCCGACACGTATAGACTGGTCTTCTTTATCTGCTGAACAAATAGACCATTACTATGCCCAAACTGATCATTTATGTGGAATTAAACTACCAAGAGAGGCGGTTGCTTGCACAGACTGTAACTGCTCTAATATTGGACATAGAACCGATATACAGTAACTCAATTTTATTCTGACATAACTGATGTGCTACTGGGAGCTAGCCTGCCTTATAATAAAAGTAACATAAAGATTAAAAATAAACCAGGTTGGAACACATACGTGTCTAAATACCACAGTGAAGCCCGCAAAGCTACTATCTCTTGGGCTATAGCAGGTAAACCCAGGCAGGGTCCTATATTTGAACACAAAAAGTTGTCTAATGCAAAATACAAATATGCATTAAACTACATTGGGCGGCCGTAGCGTAGTGGTAATGGCAGTCGTCCCCCGATCGGAAGGTTGGCAGTTCGAATCCCGGCTCCCCACACCATGTGTCGTTGTGTCCTTGGGCAAGACACTTAACCCCGAGTTGCTCCCGGTAGGACTGGAAAGCACCTTGCATGGCAGTCTGCCGCTACCGGTGTATGAATGTGTGTATGAATGGGTGGATGGTTGGTATTGTAAAGCGCTTTGTGGCCCCTCATAGGAGGCTGGAAAGCGCTATATAAATAAGCTCCATTTACTATTTACCATTTACATTAGACAAAATGAGCAAACCATGAGGGCTGATTCCTTGGCAAAAAAACTTATAGGAAAGGACACAAAAGCCTTTTGGAAAGAGGTTAAATCTATAGGAAATAATAAAGCCACTCTCCCTTGCACTGTCGATGGTGCCTCTGGGGCAAATATGATTGTAGATTTTTGGCAACACCACTACAGCAAGATGTTTACCTGTGTTCAGAGTGAACCCTTCCATGTTGACAAGGTTAGTACAGCAGAAACTATCAAGTCACATGAGGTCTATCAAGCAATTAAAGAACTATCTATAAATAAGTCTATAGGAATGGATCTTATTTCAGCTGAACATCTCAAGTTTGCAAGTTCAAGGGTAGCCCCTCTTCTTGCCTTGTGTTTCACTGGTTTTATTATGCATGGTTTTCTTCCCGATTCCTTGAAGAATGTTAGTAAGTAAGTAAGTAAGTAAACTTTATTTATATAGCACCTTTCACAGACAATGACATCACAAAGTGCTTCACAAGCAAAAATAAAAAGAATAAAAAGAAAAAATACATAAAATTTAATTAAAAGCCAGTCTGAATAAATACGTTTTAAGATCTTTTTTAAAAGAGTCGATAGAGTCTGAGCTGCGCAGTGACAGAGGGAGAGCGTTCCAAAGCCTCGGGGCCACCACTTGGAATGCTCTGTCTCCACGTGTTTTAAAATACGTTCTTGGTACCATCAGTAGCATTTGATTTGAAGATCTCAAAGTCCTGGTGGGACGGAGAGGCTTCAAAAGGTCCGATAAATATTTGGGAGCCTGACCATGCAATGCCCTGAAAGTTAAAACCAAAATTTTAAAATGACTCCTGAAATGCACGGGGAGCCAATGCAGGGAGGCCAGAACAGGAGTGATATGGGCTCTTCTATTGGTTCTAGTTAGCAGCCTCGCTGCAGCATTTTGCACAGACTGAAGGCGAGCTAAAGAAGATTTGTTCAGACCCATTAAAAGACTGTTACAGTAATCTAACCGAGACGAAATAAAAGCATGAACAATCATCTCCAGTTCCTTCTGTGATACAATACTTCGTAATTTCGAAATGTTTCTTAGATGATAAAAACAATTTCTAACTAACACTTTACAATGACTGTCCAAAGATAAAGAACTATCAAAGACGACACCCAAATTTCTGATGTTCTTATTTACTGAAAGATTTAAAAACGTAAGATGCTGTTGGATAATTTGGATTTTATCATCCGGGGCAATGATAAGAGTCTCTGTTTTATTTGCATTTAACTGTAGATAATTGTCGTTCAGCCATGATTTGATATCCAACAGACAGTTTCTGAGTTCAGTCAATTTATGGAACTCAGAAGTTCGAAAAGAACAGTACAGCTGGATGTCGTCAGCATACAAGTGATAAGATACATTACTGTAACGTTTCAAAATAAAACCTAAAGGGCGTAGATACAATAAAAAGAGGATCGGGCCCAAAACTGAACCTTGGGGTACCCCACAAGACAGCCGCATGTTGTTATTCTTCCTGTGATTAAGAACAAAGCTGGAAAAATTGGCAGCTCTGATAACTATAGACCTACTGCCCTAGCTAATACACTATCTAATGTCTTTGAACTGATTCTTTTGCCAAAATTTACAAAGATAGTAATGTCTACAGACAATCAATTTGGGTTCAAGTCTGAGCATGGCACTGATCTATGTATATATGGCCTAAAAGAATTACTGAATAACTATAATAACAAAAATTCTACGGATTTTATGTGTTTTTTAGGCGCCACGCCACCAAGGCCTTTGATTGTGTAAACCATCGAAAACTATTTTTAAAATTATGCCAAGCTGGTGTTCCCAAATATATAGTGAGATGTCTGTCCTATTGGTATGCTAACCAAAATATGCAGGTCAAATGGGATAATTGTGTGTCTGCATCCTTCCGTGTCAGCAATGGAGTCAGACAAGGTAAGCATTTTATCTCCTATACTGTTTAATTTTTATATGAATGACCTCTCTAAGCAGCTAAACCTGTGTAGAACTGGCTGCATGGTTGGAGATACAATTATCAATCATCTTATGTATGCTGATGACTTAGTGGTTTTTAGTCCAAGTTCAGCTGGTCTTCAGAAGCTGCTTCATGTCTGTTCAGCATATGGTGAGACACATGATATCAAATTCAATCCATCTAAAAATCTCATTTTGATTTGTTGCACTAAAGAGGACAAAAATAGTGTATTTCCACTTTTTAAGCTGTCTGGGATTTTATTGAATGTCACAAATGAAGTAAAGTATCTGGGTCATGTGTTGACAGACCGTTTGTCTGATTATGAGGACATTTACCATCAGGTTTGTATGATATATGCTCAGGCAAATATCCTTGCTCGTAAGTTTGGATTCTGTTCTGATGAGTGAAAATTAACTTGTTTAAATCATATTGTTCATCACTGTATACGGCACATTTGTGGTGCAATTTTAAAAAAGCCAGTCTTCATAGATTGAAGGTGGCTTATAATGACGCACTAAGACATTTTTTAAATAAGCCCAGATGGACCAGTGCCAGTGAACTGTTTGTATCTGCTCGCGTCAGCACTTTGATGGCTGTTTTAAGAAAGTTTATGTATAAATTTATTTGTCGTTTAAATAAGTCTAATAATAGAATTATTCTACTGTTGACTAATGTTAAATATAGTGCAGTGAAATATTCATCTGTGCTTTGGAGACATTGGTATGATTGCCTCCTGAACGGTTAGGTACTTTTTCTATTGTACTTTTTATTTTATTTTATTATTTTATTATTATTTTATTTTATTATT